>JAPYZO010005054.1:0-30612 GCA_030522905.1 Torymus flavipes | reverse complement strand
GCGAGCGAGAAAGTTAAATCGCATGACGCAGCATAATGGAGTGCAAACAATCCTAGCCTTCCTTTCTCCGCATCTTTTATTTATTCGCTGCCCCCGTGCAGCGCGTTTCCGCGTCCCTTTTTTTTCGGCCGGTGATTAATGCCGGCAAAACGTCGCGCGTTCGCGCATTGTTGTAGGGCTATATGCGCACGTCTGGTAGAGAGAGTATAGAGTGACTGGTTAATTAGCGGGACGCGCAGGCTGCGCGAGCGGCTGTAATTGATTGCGATGTAATGTTCGAGGGGATGGGAGAGTGGGTAATGTATCGGAAGGGTGGTGGAAAGAAATCTTTTAGGTTTTTAAGGTTTCGAGGTTCCTTTGGTGGAGTAGGAAGTTTTGATGAAATGTACTTGATGAAAAATTGGAGAGTTTATTCAGTGGGATGGTGCGAGTTTGATAGATGTGGAAGATTTATTTTCTGTAAACAAATTGACACTGACTAAGCTGAAGTGTATAAGATATGGTGACAGTATAATATTCATAGGGAAAAGGATCAGCGAGACTGTAAATAAATGAACTCTCACTGTGATAAATACATTTTACGGCAAAAAGATGTGTGATTTATCAAACTTATCTTTCAATTTAGGGGAAGAAGAAACTCGACCGCTGCCTCGAGATGCGAACAAACGAGAACGATATTTCCTAATCATGCTGCTTTAGTTGAATTGCATTATATTTCGAAATTGTTTATAAAATGTATGGTAATAATAATGAGTATAAGTATAGCGATTCGAATGAACACAAGATATTTTTCATGATTAAATTTCAATTTACTAATTATTTTAATTATGTATAAATAAAATGTTCTCAACTTAATCTCGATTATCGCTCTCTTAATAATATAAATATAATAATGTTGAACTGAATTCATTTTCCTCTCGATGTGTTACCCCCAATCCAACAACTTCAAAATAAAAATCGTCCGATTTCGGAAAATTGATAAAGTTATACACGAGCCCAACTTCGGTGGCGTACTGAAACTTCAATTATTACTTCTGAAATAATATTCGTGTAAGCGTCAACCACGATAAAATTTTACATTTGAAATTAAAATTAGTATCAGTTATCAAATTTCTAGTTTCTTTTAATTACAGTTCAATGGTTTAAACAAGTAAAAAATCACATTTTTTCTATTTTAATAATACCGATGAAAAATCACCCCATCAAAATTGAATTCTATATAAAAACCTTGAATTTAATTAATTCTGGAAACGAAGTTACATATATATTTTCCTTCGCATCGTTCCGTCCACCCTTTAATTAGACCCAACCAAAAATTCCAAACCCCAAAACCTCTTACATAGAAACCCGTATAATTCCACGCTAACCTTTACCACAACCACAACAGTCCTCCGCTCCCTTCTCAAAATCCATACCCCCGTCGCTCCAAAAATCCTTCTCCCCTGTTTCCTCTCATCCACCCCTCAGCTCAAAGCCACTGACCCTCCCTTTGCCCGCACTGATCCCTTATACACTCCTCGAGCACCCACCTGTTCCTCAAAGGCCTTGAGCTCGTCGAAGAGGTCTCTCTCGAGGAACCGATGCTTCAGCGTCTCGACGTCGCGCCTCAAGGCCTCGAGCTCGCGCGCGTTCACTACGGCACGGCGCAGCTTCCACAGTTCCATTCCTGCGCAACTGAGGGCTAGCACGAGGGCGGCGCAGCTCAGCAGAGTCTGACGACTGACGCCGCAGCTGCAGCAGTACCGCGAGCTGCTGAAGCGCGAGGGCTTGTTGAAGCCCTGCTCGAGGTCCGCGCTCGAGATGCTCAGGTTCTCGCGGGAGAAGTCCAGGAACGAGCGCGCCTCGTCCATGCCTGGCTTCGGTTGCGTGCTGCGAGACTACGGAAAAGAAAGGAGAGGTGGTGATAAGTATACTGAATGATGAAAATGATTGGGTTGCGATTGATTTTCAGAAGAATATCATTTTAGAAAGCGTGGTTATGTAGCTTTGTTTGGTTTTTGATTTTGCAATATTTTATTTAAAACTGTGGACTGCGGTCATTATTTTTTTCAATTTTCATCATTTCAACGTGGTTCTTCCTGAGCCTAAAAGTTTTCTGAATATTTATGCGTGTAATGTGAAAATATATATTAGTTTTTTCAATTACATAATCTGATATATGAACATTCGAAATTTGTATTATTTAAAAGCTTTAAAACAATAATCAACATTTTATTTCATGATAAGAAATTCTCATCTCTTATCAATGTGACCACTGTCATCGTAAATAGATATTTATATCTATAGCAAACTAAAAAGTATATATCGTCATTGCATATAAACCTTTTCGACTTTGATGTTTTTAACTGAATATATATAAATCTAAAAACGTCGCTGTATAATTAACACAAAAGTTTAAGCAATATACTTCTTCGCACACATCAGTGACAAAACATGCACTTAAAAAACTCTCAACCAATTTAGAAAACTACACAACAACCAATCTAATACACAGACACGCGAGCGCAAAGTAGAAATAACTCGTTACGATCGGACACCGGTATACCCTCGGGGCGAGCACATATACACCTATACATTCTCGACTGTTATTCAATCAATATTAACCGCATATTTCTCACCTATTCCCACGAGGCGTACAACGACGAAATTGTTTTTTAAATTTATGTTCTCACATGTGCGCGCGCGCGCGCTGCTATACAGCGTTTCGTAAGATTTTCCTGCGGGGAGAATTACCATATATCTCCGCGGCCACGCTCTCTCTCTCCCTCTTTCTCTCGCGGTTAAATTTCCCTTCGATGAATTTAAAGGGGGTGTTGCTGTTTTTTCGCGATCCGAGCGCGGGCACATCGCGCGTCGCCCCGGCGATTTACGATCGCGGCCGCGGCCGCCTTTTGAACGAGGTGTTTCGGAAAGCGCACGTTAAACATGCATGTATATATATTGGGGAGCTTTTATGAACGTTATTTATATTTTTCAAAACTTTTGTTCAACAAAATGTTACGAAAATTCCCGAAATGTAATAAAGTTACTTTTATACACGTGTATATACACACAAAATTGGTATTAAAATTGCATTCCTTAGTGAATTTTGGTTAAAAAATATTTGAATAATCTGGATTTTATTTTTACGCATATAGTATATACGCAGTAAGTTTCGCGCGAACGTCGCTGGTGTGTACCGAAAGGCGCACGGATATCGGAATTCTGTAGAATTTTTTTCACTCACGCCGTTCGACTGGGATTTTTGCTTCAGTCGCGTCACGTTGCTCTCCTCTTCCGGTAGCAGCGAAGTCATCCTTGCATCAAAATCCACTCCCTTTGTCTTCGCAATTCTCTTTCCTCCTCCGTGCGTATCGCTTTGGCAGTCGATTGTTGCTGTTTGGTTTAGCGCGAACTATTGTTCATTTTGTGTATTCTGTATCTCGATTGGAAATTCGTTACAGTTTGTTGTGTATAAAGGTATCGGCAGATTTCCTCCTGTAAAAAAAAATAATAAATGAATAAAAAGATTTTTCGTTAAAAACATCTGTTTGTCTTTACTAAAATACATATAGGTATGTATAACTTTATAAAAGTTTTTAAAAGAATTTTTGAAACGTATCAATATAGGGTAAAAATATTTTAATAAAATAATGAAATTACCATTGATTTAAATATCTGTTTTATTATAATGAAAATATAAGCTCTGTTTCAATATGCCATTTTTATCCAAAATATTTCCAAAGGTACAGTTTTTTTTTAAACGCTATACAAATACACCGTCAATCCTCCCCGAAAATCCTCTAACAACGCAAAAAGCTGCGATTTGCTCGTTTGCCAGACATCAAAGGGTGACATTTAGTCCACCGATTTCTCTCTTCCCCTCCGCGCGATCATCAATTTCACGCGTGGCGCGGTGGCTCACCGATCGCAATCCTCGTCAAATTTACAGCTTAATGAGACTTTGAGCGTTGACGCTGATTCGCGCACCGCGGAATTTCAGTGCGAATTTTTTCGGATTTTCCTTTTTTTCCCGCCTTCGCCGCGCGTTCTTGCGCTTAATTATGTACACACTGTGCGTACTTTCGTACAGAGTCGAGAGATGAAAAAGCGCCGAGGTATTTCGCTCGAGCCGCGCGCGTAGAATGGTTAATTAATTTGTGAGACGATTCGTTCTTTTGCCGTTGTGATCGATTGTAATTTTAATTTTTTTTGCGAATGATGAGTGGAGATTTTGGATAGATTGTTTATACAACGTCTCGATTAAATTTGAAATATTTGGTGCGAATGTAAAGTAATTGTAAGTTTGATATAACTAAGATCCATGTTAGTCTGAAAAATTGTCAAGACGTAGAAATTAGGGCTGCACGAGAGCGAGACAATACAATATTTCTGTAATTATTGTCTCGTTCTTGGAAATTTTTGAAAATTTCTCTCTTGTCTTGGTCTTGCCAGTCAATATGAAAAGTATTATTGTCTTGTCTTGAAATTATTGATCATGTTGGAGTTACACAGATGTGCGACGAAAGCGAGTCGATTGTTTACAAAATTAGAGGTCCACGTAGAAGAGGAAGATACAAAGACGTAAAATAGTAAGATTTTGAAATAATTGACTTGTAAACTATCCCACGGCTCCGTAGCTTCCTGATTTGCGAGAATCTCATACTCCCCAAATATTTGGGTTTCAGACCTTTTTAAATCACCTTAAATTTAAGAAACTTTCAAGTTACAAACGTTACTGAATTTTAAGAACAATATAACGGAATGTAATAGAACTTTCAGGGTTTAATATTGAAATCGAATACAGATAAAAGAAAACAAGTTAATATACAAATATATGACAGTTTTCTGTATTAAAAAGAATGATATCCAAATGTTGTGAAGCATTTCAAGATTGATTTTTATTGGTCTGCGCAGAATCGGCGTAAAGATCCGCAACTTCCGCTACATTTGAATTTTTTAAATTGAATTTTTATTCTTAACTATTTAATAACTAAATAATTAAATCAAAATATAATGAAAAGATTAATTTTTTGTTTCGAAAAATTATCTGATTATCCTATTATTTAAATTAATTGAAATGAAATCATCATAATAAAAAATTACACTTATAACCTCAAAAATAAAATAGTGCGCGCGTAGCGCGTTTAGATTTTGCTAGTTAGTAAAATTACATATAATCTAAATGAAAGTTAGGATCGATAAATTATCACGATTAGAAAATGTTCGCCAGAACCTTGATATCTATCGAAAACTGTATAGAAATATTGTATCGATTATTGTCTTGAATATTGAGGCAAGACAATACAATATCAAGATTAATCTTGCTATATCGTGCAGCCCTACCGATTTTCTTCTTCGAACCAATTCATAATATACCATCATACAGGTACATATGGCCACACGTCGTAAATTCGGACAGTATGCGCTTATGCGGATCTAATCGTCTTAAACCCATTTGTGTGTATGGTTAATAAATCGGGTTTAAATTTAAAGCTAATATATTATATTATAATATAAGATGTACAAAAGTCTAAAACCATTTACATTTTCTTTGCAATTTTCTCTAAATGCAGTGCCTTTGCATGACCATGATGTATCGTCTTCACCGTCTATAAATTCCGGACCTCTGTTCAAATTAACTCAGAGAAAACTGGGATATACCCCGGTAAATAGAGGAGCAGAGGGACTCCAATTACAAAAGCATTTTAAATGAAGTGAAATGAATTTACAGCACTATCAGCAGATTATTTCTCCAACCCTCTTCAAACTTGAAAGTAATTTTAAATGGGATCCCTTTTACGAAGATTTTGAGGTTTTTTTCTATATTTGTCGAGATGCTTATAACGTATTATTTAGTAAAGATCGGCTAAAAGCACATTTTACGCCCAAAAAGATCGTATATTATTCTGAAACTGACAAATATTTTTTTTTCAGATTTCTATACATAATATTATGTAGTAATCTTTTAATGGAATATAGTATAATCTCTTCTTTCTCCCCTCGATGTTTAATTATCAATAATACCTTGTTATTAATTAATCAAGAAACTTTTAAAAAAATTAAAAATTCAGTGAAAAATAGAAATACAATCCGATCCTACATCAGTATTTCATTGAGTTAAAAAAACATCTTTAATTATAACGTATAATATACGCAAACGATCACAATCCCACCTCTCAAACCCTTCAAATAATCGTCTGTCTATACTACCAACGACAAATTTCCCAAAATAAAACCAATACATACAACGGACAAAGAAACGAGAATAAAAAGCCTCGCGGCATTATAAAATCTACTCGACGTCGCGCGACGCTAGCAACTTCCTGCGCGCATGCACGGGCGGCTTTTCGAGTACACACTACGCCTGAAACCCTCCGTGCACCTATATCCTTACCTCTCACGTATTCCCCCCAGCGTTCTGCGCGCGCGTATACAGCACTTCCTCTCTTCTCGAATCGCACGCGCGTTCGCTCGCCGAAACACATTCCTTTATTCCCGCGCGCACGTGCGAGTCTTATCCGACCCGAGAATCTTTCGCTAACGTTTCACTTCTCGAGAGAAAGAGAGAGAGAGAGCGCGTCTCTTCCTCTCTCGCGCCGAATGGCTTACGTTAATAGTCGAGAGCTTAGTTTTCGTGCAGGTTCTTTTTTCTTTTTTGGTATGTTTATAGTGTTGGGGCTCTTTTGTGCGTATAGGATCGGGAGAATCCTCCGGGAGAACAGGTACTTTTGCACGGTGAGTTTTTTTGATTGTGAATTTGAGAAAGCCTTTCGCGGAGTTGCAATTAATGAGAGAATGCAGGTGAAATGCGAGATTTTATTGATGCAGTTGGGAATAAATCAATTTGTAAAGTATCATTCATCGCTCGTCCAAATAGATACGGTATAATCCTTTTATAAAATGTTTGACAATACATTTTGAAAATTGGTATTTTTATTACTTTATTTCACGGATTAATTACTTTGAATGAAATTGGAAAAGGACTTTCTTATTCGAAGAGAACTACAATGAGCTTCAAATCATTTAATTAATATCAGAAAGTATAATAAAGTGATGAATTTAAAATAAATGAGATTTAATTAAAAATGATTTAAATTTTAATGTAATTATCATATTTGCAAGGTTGACAACTTTGAAATTAAATTATTACATTTGTACGAGTTTTAGTAAAAGACAATTTTCAGGTATGAACAACAGAGCCCAAATATCAAAGAGCTGCATCTTGCGTGTAATAGTAAAATATGCTATCGAATTGAATTATCTTAAAGTTATAAAATCACACTTTTTCTATTATAACCGAGATTTTAACGAAGCCATACTTTTTAATAAGATAACAATTTATCACACTGCACATCGACATCATGAGGTTCTTTTATTTCAATCAGAATGGATTCAAACGTTAAACATTTTTCAATTCCGCGCAAAAGTTAAATTAGTCAGGCGCCGGCCGCCGACTTTCACAATGGACTTCTCGCAGTTGAGAGCGCAAACGTGTCTCATTGTCTAATCGCGGACGGCCGTCACGCACGGCTATGAGAGAGAGAGAGAGAGAGAGAGAGAGAGAGAGAGAGAGAGAGAGAGAGAGAGAGAGTTTCGGGGTGGATTATAAACAAAGTTTGTAACGGTGTAAGAAAGAAGATACCAGAACGCGTTTGCGCCCTATCGGGCCCATTGTCCCGACGATTCTACAGCTTGGAGAAGACTGTTCTGTCTGTCGAATGGTTTTCATTGGTGTTCGGTTTGATTTTTAGTAGGTTTTGTTGTTGTTTTGTTCGGAGAGAATTATAAAGTAAATATATTACTGTTGTATAATATTGTCAAAATTATTGATATTGCAATAGCTGATTAATTCCCTCTCTGAAATTTAACAATACACATAACGTGAACCAAGAGATTGTAAACTTACCAGAATCACAAATTTTAAACTATTCCCCTTCATTTATACACCTTTGTTCCTAAACCACTACATAACATTTAAAAATCTCCGCGACCGCTAACTAAGAACCACTTCACCGAACCCTAAAAAGTAAAATTCGCAAACGAAACTCCGCGTCTCTGCTCACAACGAGATTCTCTGCAGATAAAACACCGGACCACGCGCTCGCGTCCCCTTTTATTTGCCCAAACACACGTGTATGAATATGTCGCACGGCAAAGTATGTCAGCGCATGTGTGTGTCATCTGTCCGGCCGGCAGTGTGCACGCGTGCGCCGTAAAATTTCGGCCGGGCGAACTTCCCGCGCGGGAGAGCGACGGAGTTTGTTAATTTCGGGCGCAGGAGGCGCGCGCTCGCGCGGGATCCGTTATTTACGGTAAGTAGAATTTTTTGCAGGAAGGACGCGCGGGAGAGCATTTTTTTATGAAAATTGCAGGAGAATTTACGATGATGCGGCGGGGAGAGGAAGAGGTGAGACGGGGAAGAAGAATTATATCGTAAAGTATAAGACGGGAATTAGCGTCGATCGGGCCGGAGTGGCCATAAAATTAGGAAAGTGTCTTGTATAGCGAGAATTATTGGATTAATGGAGTCTTTAATAAGGAAGATGTGAGCGTTATTATAGCGAACGAGAATTGCAAGTAAAGAAAATAACGTACAACAGGTTGCCATTTGAATATTATTATAAAAATACGACCATCGTTAAAAGAATTAAAAATTTGTCGGAAAGTTTCAAAAGCAAATGGAAGGAATAGAACATTGAATTTGAATGCTTGTTGCTGTAAAATAATAAAAAATATACTTTTTATAACTCACCTTTCTATAATATATATA
This sequence comes from Torymus flavipes, assembly GCA_030522905.1. Taxonomy (NCBI): domain Eukaryota; kingdom Metazoa; phylum Arthropoda; class Insecta; order Hymenoptera; family Torymidae; genus Torymus; species Torymus flavipes. The sequence continues at coordinate 21,860 of JAPYZO010005054.1, read as the reverse complement.
CTCGTACTTAATCGTTGTCACATTCCAATAAAAAATTCGGCAACCATATATCACGAATCATAAAAATATTAAAAAAATACAAATTTATAACATAACACTACAATAATAATATACTCACTCAATCATCAAAATTTATCAAATTTCCAATATAAAATACAGACACTTATGATGGCTCATCGAACCTTTCGCGCACTTTCAATTCCGCACACAGCTCTCGACGCAACTCTCGCGAGAGTTCCGAGCAAACTGCCGCGCGCCGTCTCTCGATCCGCGCACGTATACTCGCCGCCCCGCCGCCCACACAGGTGCAGCGGCGGCGCATGCACTCGACGGCGTACACATGTATATGTATATGTATACGTGTTTATATCAGATCGCCGGCGCTGCGCGCGCGCAAAGGCTTTTTCAGGAGGTGGGGGGAGGGATGCACGTACGTCGTTTCCTTGATTGGATTCCGCAATTAAGGGAGTAGCTGGAGGATGAGGGAAAAAAGGGTGCGGGGGTGGTTTTTGCGAGTGGGGGTTGTGATTTTCGAGGATGATGAAAGCGTAGGATTTTTAGGTTTTGCGGGAGATGGTAGGAGATTGTTGCGAAGAAGCGGAGATGAAAAGATGTTTTACAGAGATTAGATACGTGTTGGTTGATAGGTGGTTGGTTAAGGTTTAAGATAAAAGGGTTCGTGAGAGAGCAACGATGAAGATTCAAATGTGTAGGAAAGCAAGAATTGTAAATATTATCGGTGATGGTATGTATAATATCAAATAAAAGATTTATAAGCTGTGTTTTTCTATATTTTATTTTACTTTACCTGAAAAATAAATAAATAGAACGAAAATTTCGTATAAAAAGTTTTCAGTATATAGCATATCCTCCAGAAAATGCATAATCTGGATTATTTACACAGTAAAAAATGTGCTCTCCATACACATTTCTGATTATACAGTAAAAAAGCTATATATTATTTCTTCTCCTAAAATATATTAAACTTAAATCAACCATTTTTTCCCTCATTTTGAAATAATTTCCAGCATCACTGTATCTACAATCTCGATAAAAAAGATACTTAATTTTGGACTGAAACTTTCTCGGCACCATCAACTCCACTTCCATAAATAAAAAAAGGAATCCCCCGACATCATCGATGAAAAAATACGAGCCGCCCCTTATAACCAGCGCACGGCGGCACTTTTTCACGACGATGAAAACGTTATAACGAACTACTGCGCCGCCGCACAACCTCAAGTATCCTCGTTTCCTTGATTAGATTTCTAATTGCTGCGCGCGGTGTGAAAAAGTGTACACACGGGTAAGGGCGCGCCGGCGGCTACGTATATCTTATTGGGTGATAAGGTTTACGGCGCGTGCCGGACGTAATTTCGCGGGTCGGCGGGGAATGGACGGCGTTTTATTTTATCAAGGGTCGCGGTTATAATACTTTGATTGCGGAATATCGAGGTGGCGGCTTAACTTTTGTTGCCGGGCTTTTCCGTATCGTATTTTCGCTTTAGATAGAAGCTGAGGCCTTCAAATGATTGAAAAGCTATTTTTATAAGCTCCGTACCGGTAAATTTAAATCCGGTGGCGCGAAGACAAATTGAAACGTAAATTGACAGAATACATAAACGTTTAACCCATTAGTGCCGAAGCGACCATTTTTGGACATTTGATGTTCCCGGGAACTATATTACAGTAAAACGAGTCCAAATATAGTGCCCAGGAACATCAAGTGTCCAAAAATGGTCGCTTCGCCCATTGGATAAACATAAACATAATGGTGTTTATGTTTATAGTAACATAAACACGTCTTGATTCGTTATTAAGCAGTTTTTGCATGGTTTACTCATTCTAAGCTATTTTATCACATTGTAACAACTCTAAAGTCATAAAGGTTAATTTAATAATATAAATTTACATGATATAATGCTTTCGTATGTACATTCATAAAATTAGTTTATACGTCAAACGCTAGGCGGCGTCGTCGAAGACAATACTTAGTAGAAATAAATGATGGAAAGTATATATATATAGAGCTTACGTCAAAATTTATAAGTAATACACTTCATTTTCCAGCTAATTAATCATGGCCTTGATTACATGAGGCTGATTTGTTAGAGAGAATGGATTATTCATAGAATAATCATCATGATATTAGTCTACATATGAAATAAAATATGACATATTCATTTACCATAGTCAGATTTGATGAATAAAGATTATTAATTCTATCATCAATATTTCGTATTCCTAAACCACAAAACATAAAACATTATAAAATAATGAAGTTATTAACTCATAAACCACACATACTTTTGGTAACTAAACAATATATTTACATCGAAACTTAATATTATATTAAGAATCCAAGAAAAAGGCTCGAAGTCACGCCCGTAAGAATTAATGTAATACCATTCCAGCAGTACCTATAGATTAAATTAAAAATATGCGCCGTTAATTAAACTTCCGAAATAAAGTTACCCGTCAAAGTAGGTATATATATATATATACGCGACGCCGACTTTTGATTAGAGCGTCAAGAGCCATCTGAAATTCAATATCCTTGTAAAGCGCGGAACGTCGCTACCACAGCCACCGTCGTCGGAAGTCTCAATCAAAGTATCCTATTTACAATGCGCAAAATATACCCAAAAAACTGCAGAATACGATGCTACTATCATACACATCCGGACAAAAAGCCTCGAATTTCAGTATATATTATGTGAAGAAATAAGTCGCGGAGGCGAACTTTTAATGAAAATGAAAAATTACATTTTTTTTAATGGACAAAAGTTCTGACGAGCCGCGATGATAGTGGCTCAAAATTATGGCTCAAAGCGCGACAGCCGCCACAGCGCACTTTCTTGATAAAGTTAGAAGAATTTTGCGTTTGTTAAATAAACATTCGTCTGCGGCAGTCGCTGCGTGTCTCAAGTTCTATTTCCGTGGGACGGCAGGAAATTTTCTTGGTAATTAAAATTTCAGCACTAGTTCGATGTAAAGTTTAATAAGTGATCAATGCGAATTTTTAAGCGATTGACTGTATAGAGGTATTATGCTGCAGCAGGGGTAACAAATTCAATTTATGGAAGACTTTGGAGCTCATGCTACCGTGAATCCTTTCAAAATAAAATTTCTTGCCCGAGTTTGCTTTGTCAATCAAGAATACAGCATTATTGAAAAGTTGCTTAGTCAATATTTTAACTTTGTGATAATTTTTATATGATAAAATTTTCAGTGACCTACTCGGGAAAAATAAACATAGCTTTATAGTAATGAAAAAGTGATATTGGCAAATCTTTGAAAATAGATGAATATTCTTATTGCTAACCTGAAGCCAATTCAATTAACAGCTCGCTAATTTGCGTTATTTGTAAAAATCTTTACAAATAACGCAAATTACAAAAATGTCAGAAACAGTGACACGCGAGATAGTAATTAAAAAATATATTCTTGTCCGTGCTTTTAAAAACCGATATCGAATAAATTCACTAGTAAAGAATCCGGAGATTTAATTTTTATTAATAAAGCTTACGAATGAGCTGTAAAAACGGAACACCTCTGACGTATCCCTGTTGAAACCAATCATTCAAGCGCACTTCCTATCTGACGGTGCAGTCTCCCGTAGTTGATACCCGCAGGTTTTACCTATATACAATGGCTATCCGATTTCGGTGTTACAGGATGCTCCGATGAATAATTACGTATTCGTCACGTTGCTTCTATAATACACATTATTTAAGTGGTCGTGCGTGAAAAATTCAATGCTGATAATTAGTGTCATTGGTGGTTTATCACCGTTTTCAGGATTTTAAAGATTAATAATCGGGGAAGCAAACATATAGTTTCTTCGTTTCGAGTTCGTATTCGGAATTTCTTAAAGGCAAGTACCAAATTACTGTGTAAATATTCAATTTCTGATAGAGGATGCATTCGCTGTTATTAATTACACAGTATTCTTTTCTAAGATCTATATAAAGAAGGTGTTCTTCGTTAAAAGAAATTCATGCTTCATTCGTGTAAAGTATATTTCGATTTAATTCTACAGTGTTCTCAAAAGTCGCTCATGGTTTCTACAGTGTTCTCAAAAGTCGCTCATGGTGCAGAATAAAATGAAATTATAATTGTGATAGCACAACATATAATCATAAATCATAACCTTTATAATCAATTTATATCTATTCTAACTAGATTTTTAATTCATACGCATGTTCTTCTATTCGTTAAAAAAAAATACATTGTACTAAATTATAAATTTTATTTTATCAAACACAAAAGCATACACACACACACACACACACACACACACACACATGTAATATTGCGGAGGCGATTGTTTGGCGAGAGCGACTGAAAACCGAACGCCGCGGTTCCCACACGTATAATATACGCACACACACACACGCGTGAATTAGCGCGCGGCGAGGGCGAATTCCGGGCGTTTTACGGATAGCTGCGGTGGAGGATTTTACCGAGCGGTATGTCGATCGTATGTGCATGCGTCCCGGGTTCTTTCGGTTTCTGAAAAACTCGGTCGTGATTGTCGTTGTTGGGTACGTAACGGTGGATCGAGTGAGTGACGCAAATTTCGGTATAGTGATCGAAGGTCGAATTGGTTGCTGATGGTGTGGAAATTTGGCAGAAAGATATATAGCTATAGTATCTGTGAACCATGTATTTTTATTCAAACCAACTACACTCACGCTTCAATTTTTCAGCAGACAAACTTCCTGCTCGCAGATACCTACCTATAAAAGAAAACACAACAGCTCGCAAACTTTCTCATCCGTTCTTATCCGCGCTTTCTCGCGAAGTCTGCCTCGTGCCTGCATGCACAACGGCGTCCGAAAATCTGCATAACTCCGCTTCCTCTCTTGCACTTCCGAATCTGCGCGACAGTTTCCTCTTTATCTCCGAGGCGCGGTGGAACAAGCGTGCAAACAAACGGAAGCGTTCGCGTGAGACTTTCTCGCGATACGAAAGTCCTACTAGCGAGGATTTGAGAAAAAGGATAAAGATGGTCGGGTATATAGGCCTGGTATATACGTGGGGGTAACGAGGGAGATCGGGTAAGTAAGTTTTTCTTAGTGAATAGTGGAATGGTATATTATGGTTGAGTAAGATTTGCGAAGGAATAGAACTGGGTTAAAGGGTATATATTGTTTTATATATAAGGATTATTTAATATAGGCTACGTGGGTGCGAATTTATACAAATTATGTAATTTGTCCATACACAATACGATAGCATTCATCAACAAAATTGGAAATATTAATCAGATGAAGTATGAAATTCAAACAGATCACAAGGCCATTGATATAAACTGACTACTGTACCTGCCGAGAGTGATGTGTTACGTATAATATTGTTTTATTACATTCCGCGTTCTCCTCTTTATACTCATCATAATGCGTTATGCGTTATATCACATACGTCATCATCGGTTCATGTCAAAATCCAATCGCGTCTATAACAATATTACACCGTCGTTTTTCAAAAGAAAAATGTCAAAATTAAATTTGTCAAACAACCGTCGCTATACACACATCTGACGTTCATTTTATAAATCACCGACGCTTTTCATCAACGATAACGAAACAAAAGGGCCGAAAAGCTGGAGAGAGAGTGAGAGAGAGAGAGTGTCTTTGTTCAACTTGAATTCTGTGTATAGGTGTACGTGAATGCCGGCAAGCATTGAATTCTAATTGGGAGCTGAGGTATACAACGGGAAGAGAGGATCTCGTATAAATCGCGCTTGATTTCATTGAGACTGAATGATAGGTACATGGAGCATGTTTAATACTCGGCATTGAAGGGATTTGATGATTGATTCCTTCGCTGAGATTTTTCGTTGGAGTATTTAGTTGGGAAGTATTGAAATATAAGTGAGAAGTGAGAAAAGAGTCAAGTGGCTGATATTTACGTGATTATGATTCAGGTTGTTTGAGAATCGTAGGAAGAAATTTTTTACTGGAAGTTTTGATAAATTCGGCTACATTTTGTTATTAGTTTATACCAGAAACCTATTGGTTGCTGCTTTTTCAGAGGAATAGACAGCTGATTATATTTTAGAACTAATCCAGCGATATGTACATTTTTTCAAAACCACAATACAACAATTAATAAAATCAATATGCCATCGCAACGAAATTAATTATTTTTCTCCATTGACACATTTTCAACGTGATTGAATAATACTGAAACAATGTAAACAAAACTTTTGAATAAAATCGGTATTATATCAATATCCAGAACAAATACGAAATGAAAATATTTTTCCCTCAATATACTTTAACGAAACTACCAATTACAATACTTCAAATCGCAATACATATTTCACTCCAGAGTATATTAATCAGCGACACTGTTCCTTGATTATTTCATTTTTTTTTTAAATTGTCATAAGGCTCTTTTTATAAAATATCTAAGCGACAAAGCTCACTCCAGCCCCGGTAATTCACAAAACAATGCACACATCTCATCCACCATTCCACGAAACCTCGTATTTACCAATAAATCGCATATCATCATAACCATCGGCCACCATCAATGCACCTCGACACCGCTAACATTAGCCTACAACAGGGTCATCGCATACACAGTTACGAAATTTCCCGCAGCTCAAATACGGTTTTAATCACCCGCGTCACGCCATCGGGTGCTCCGAGGCACACGAGCGTATATCATATATAATACTTCGGGGAAAAAGTGCGCGCGAATTCCATCACGGAGCTTTCGATAGGCGCTGCAGCGCATGCGCGTTCGGGGAACAGCGATTAAAAGCTCGCGCGAGATGAGTTTTCATAAGGTGAGGCGAGCTGGTATTTTCTCCCGGTCGCTGAACTCGCGACGATCGCTGCTTTTTATTGCCTTATTTGTGGAGTGTGAGACGCATCCGTGAATCATGGAATTTGATTGATAATTAACGGAGGAGTGTATTAGAAGGTACGGAATATTTTACTCTTTTGTAACTGAAATTTGGAACATTGTATTTTTATTTAATACGTTTTTAAATGATTTTGTAACAACTATGCTTATTATTCTAGAAAATTTTTTTTCATGTCTATTTTTCCGAGTCTAATATTTGCTCATACATTGATCTCGTAAATTACGTACAAGGCGACTGAATAGTTTTCAAGAGTTGCTTGCAATACGTTTGTGTGGAAGCTGCTTCGGTCCTTCGATTGTGAGTTAGATTCTCAGTTTGTTAAACTCGGAATTCACTGGAACCCAATATTCATTCGCGTCTAATTACTTAGGGAAGTTCGCTCTACTATGCATCGTGGTCGTGAGCACACCGACGTCATTTTAAATTGAAATTTGAATCAGTGGTCCGAAAAATCGCCGGTAATAAACTAATCATCATGTAAATTTATAGCTATATTCGTGAATTCCCGGTTCTGTCCGGATTTCGTCATGTCTCGCTGTTCATTTGTAATTGTTACATTGTGACGATATTATGTAATATAATATGTATGGTATAATTAAATTCATCAATAGAAATTAGCTTTAATTTTAAGTTTGAAGAAGAAATAATTTTTGTCGCTTTCGATTCAATTTTTCTTCAAACGAATATACATATTTTGTCGTTTACAATCTTGAAACCATTTTTCTTGTAGGTAAATAAAACATAATCACTTGCTATATTTTTATCATTTTAGCTTGACTAAGCGCCACTAAAAACAAAAGTTAATTCCCGCGATTAATAAATTAAACGAACTTTTTCTGTCCAGCGACAGCCAGTTCAACATTTTTTCACGCAGCTTATACTTATTCATACACATCTGCGCACTCGCCTCGCTTATTTCACATTCCGCAACCTCGCGTGCCCAGCCCTATACGCCCCTGTATATACACCTCCTCCGAAAGTCATCAAGCTCACCGAAGCGACACGACAGAGTCCACTATATACCACCCCAGCGAAATTCCCTGGAAATCTGCATTACACCTTACTCCCCCCGCGTACAGCGAGCGCGCATAATATCCGAAATGACCGGAGAGAGAGAGAGAAAGCTGCGCTGGCTGGCGCGAGAATTGCTCTCGTAAATCAATTGCGGCCGCAGCGAACTTTCGCCGACCACGCGCGCTCGCGCCGGTTTATCATGCGAAAATCCGCAAGTTGCGGCCTAATGCCTTCGGCAAACAGCCGCCAAGAATTCGGCACGGTGGAGGTGTATGTGTATGGAAGTTGCGTAATAACGGGGAGGAGAGTTGGATGGGGGTCGACGATTTTGGGGAGTCGCGCGTAGGGTTTGATATAGAATTTGAATGAGGCGCGGGAGTTTGGACGGTGGTGTTGGGGTTTATTTGAGTAGGTAAAAACCCTGGTGTAAATCGCCCATTTTTTTCCCATTTATGAAACGATTTTTTCACATTTTCTAGCCATTCACTAAAGATTTCGGTCAACTGGCCATAAAATTGCTAGAAAATGTGGGAAAAATCGTTTCATAAATCGGAAAAAAATGGGCGATTTCCACCAGGGAAGTGCATGATTATTTGGTAGTTTGAAAGATGATGTTTTTTAACAACACATAAGATGTAAGTTTGTGTTTTTAGCTCAAAAAAATTGGTTTCGTTTTAAGAAAATGGTTAGAAAAAGCCCTCCTCTTCAAACCTCAGACATTTAGCCCAGAAATGATCTGAAGTTGAATGTCAAAAATGCAAAAAAATGTAGGAATCGGCCACGCCAACTTATAATGTGTATGTATTGATGCGAGCATTTAAATCGTATTGAATGGAGACGGGGAAGACGAGCCTTCGAGCTGAATGTACTTAATCGAGACATCAGTCTCTCTCGCTCGGGATGCTTTCGACTGCCAACAGCTTCTTGGAAAAGCCCGGCCTTGACATAGGTACATTCCGGCAGCCAACAGCTTCTTGGAAAAGCCCGGCCTTGACATACATTCCGGCGACCAATAACACCTTCTTCGAACAACCCGGCCTTGATGTTAAGAAAGGTTGGAACGCTGGGGAGAGATTGACGACCTCATCTACGAAGAAAACTGACCTTTGGGTATTCAAGCCAAACTACATCCATTGACTGTATCAGTAGAACTCACCTGTACATCAGTGTCATATAAGTTCTGAATTAATTTCTCCGTATTAGGATGATAGTTGGAATCCCGAGCAGAGCAGCCACGAAGTCGCGACGTCACATAAGCTAAGTTTTTATATATATACGTCATTGCGTCTTAGTTAGCGTCGTGTAATTTTACTTCGTTGTATTGCGTACCGTTGCATCCGTATTAATTTTAGATAAATACTTTTTAATTAATAAATATAGAATTCCTGTTGTCGGGTCTAGATATATAAATAATATTTCTAATCCTACATGTATCGAATAGTATTTTATTAAGAGTCTCATTCATATTGATAATACAAAATTGATTTTAACGCATACATGTATATGTTACTAATATATCTATATATCATTGAAATTTTACAGCGTATACGTATATCATAGACTGAATTTTCGTCCTAATTATTTTTAATATCGCAGGTTATTTTTAATAATTTCATCATTATTCTCACGATTATCTGATGAAATGAAATTAACTTATTCGCGTTCTAATGTAAATCATCCTATTCTAGCTAACAAGATGGATTCTAAGGATACGTGTTCTGAATTTTGACAAAACTTAAGGAACTGCCTGTTTGCATAAACTAATGAAAGATCCTACTTTTTCGCGAGAAGCGTCGTTCGGAGAAAATTGTAAGTTTAGCATAGAATATATGAAAATTATATTACACAAAAAAAATGTTCGTTTTCCGTAATTATCAAGATAATTATCCCAGACAAAATGACAAACAAAATTCAACGCTTCAAAACAATCTATTATTTCAACACACCCATCGTAACAAACATACTTCTTTCTAATTCATCTACAGAACCATTGAAAAACAGCATCAAACATTATTCCGATTTCGACCGCCAGCTCTCTGTATGCAGTTGTACACGCAGGCTATAATCACGGCCAACCCTACAGACCCAATCGAAACCCCCCGGCAAACTTTGCACTACGCATGAGTAGTCCATCGCGCGAATACCTAAGCAACCATAATAACTTTCCGTCCGACTATTCGATTATACATACATACACACACACGCATAGCCTTTGCCCTCGCGGCCATGTTAATAAGTGAATGATTGGTAACTTTGACCGGAGACCAGCAGCAGCAGCAGTATATAGCCGCACGCTCGCGTCGTGCGTCATATTAATCCCGCTGGGAGCGCGGGCAGAAACCTCTGTAATGCCGGGCTGAGCGCATGAATGTTGCATTATATGAAAGTTGACGGCAAAGGGAATATCCACGCCCAGAGCGACATCACGAGCTCTGCTGCAAGGGCCACGGGATTAAAGCGTGGAGCTGGTGTATAGTTGGGATGGATTTTGGGAGATGGGGTTGTTGCGAAATGGTGTGATTTGGTTTGGTGATCGATTTTGATTTTGATCGAGTAGGTTTGGGTATATATTTTTAGGGCGCGATGATTGTGGTTGAGGGATTCAAGATGCTAATTTCTATCATTATTGCATTGAGGATATATTATATATAGGTATAGTTGAAAAAATCTTACGAAATTATATCGGATGTATATAACTTAATTCGGCTAATTCAATCCAAAAAAGTTCGTTCATTTTTTTAAAGCAAATGTAACAAAAATATAGTGCATTAAAATACAATCTATCTTTTACTATAAAAAAATAACGGACAGTTTAAAAATTAAAAACTAAATTATATAGCCTTGCCAAATTAAGAGCTTATACATAAAAAAAAAACTGGCTAATTGAACCCTTCGCGCGTGTAGCTATAATACGTCTCCTTTTCAGATTAATATTCTCTTGTAAAAAATTGAAAATATTTCGGAAAATTATGAAATAATTTATAAGTTATATTTTTTACATTCTGAGCTACTTTAAATAGGTAATTAAGCTTTCCCATGAAGCGAGACCGAGAAAATGTGTGTGTTTGTGTCGAATTAGATACTATCGCCAAATTACCTCGTGTTACCTTATACTAAATTATGAAAGGAACCCATTTGGTCCCAACGTTCTCATAATTTGTTGATACAAGTAAACAAATTTCCAAAATTAGCTTTATTCAGTCAAATGTATGACTCAAAGGGTTAAAGAATTATAAGGCTATTAACCTTATAATAAGGTTCAACATACAATTTAACGTATACAATTTAATGTAAAAAAGCATTTAACCGTTCAAAAACGAAGCACATTTATTTGAAACTTATCCCGCCCGCTGTCTCTCCACTTAAACCCGCAAAAGCACCGCAAACTTCCTCCGACCCCTCGTACACCCTAAATCGAACGCGAAAAACGCGATAAAAGCCCGCAGATTAGATCGCCGCGCGGCCCGCCGAAGAAAAACAGTCAGATTAGCTTGAAAAATAACTCGTCAATCGCCCTCGACTAACGCATAATCCTATCTCGTTTCCGCCTTCGCGCAAACTGTATATATGAGCATACAGACGCAGCGCCGTATAGGCGTATGCGTCGGGATTACGAGCCCATAAACCTTGACGAATTCATTAGCTCGATATAACTTCGCCTGTATAACTTAGCCATGTAGCGCGTGCCTATGAGGGATGGTTTTATTCCCAGGATTTAAAAATAATTCAGGGATTGTGTCGTGCATGAGTGATAAGAGTGGTATTTCGGTTAACGGAGGCGGTATGAAAGGAATGTAGAGGAAGTCTGGAAAGTGGTTTTTGGATTTATGAATTTTGAACATAAGATTACGGTTTCAGCACATAGTAGGTGGTAAGTATAAAGTAGCTTAAAAAAAAATTTTTTTTTAAGCCGAGTTTTGTATAAACTGTTTTGTAAATTTTGATTAAATATATTTCAATTTGACATAAAGAATAAATATTTAATAAAAATGGTATTTATGAAAGAAGATTTTGAAAAATTGATATGGCAACATATTTTTAATTTTTAAAGAAGAAATTTGAAGAGAAAGTAAATTAATAAAGATTATATGTATAGAAATAATAAAATAATTTTTTTTTTCAATAAATTAAAAATTTTAAATTAAATTATTATAAATAAAATATGAAAGGAAGAATAGATTTGTGTGTTAGAATTAATTAGTAAGTTTGTTCAATATAAACAAACATTTTTATTTTTTTAAATAAAAGTTTTTAACATTTGCAAACAATTATATAAAATCTTTGTAAATATAATGCTTTAATGCATTTTATATCACAATATTAAAAGTTGTTAAAATAATTTAAACAAAATGACATTTCATTGATCACAGTTAATCAGTCTTCGGACTTCGCCCCGTAGTTGAGACGAAAAGTTGATAGAGCTCACAGGTTCGCCGTGAGCGTCGAAATCGTCAAAGGTTCACCAGCCAGTCATGTGGCCAGCGTGTCGTCAGTCATCGATTATGGCTTCAGTCATCTACCATCTTGCGTATCTTGAACCTAGGAAAGAAATCACAAATTTCGTATTATGCATACGTTAAAGAATAAAACAATCATATAAATGTTAATAAATCTTCCCTACTTTATTAACAAATTAGTTTTCAAAATTCAGTATTCTGATTACTTTTTGCGAAAAATTTGAAGCTCAGACTATGAGGATATTCATTGAACGTGCTTTCTAAAATTTCTGCGAATACTGTTGAACTGCGCATTCATCGATTTAACTACTTTATAATTTGCATCGTTTCTTTTTTTATTTTATATCCGATAGTCTGGTTCGTTCTTTCCTAAGGAAAGTTACAGGGTTTCAGGGTAGGTTTTCTTCTTGACAAAAATGAGAAATTTCGTCAAAACCACTCCTAACTTTTCTTACTTTATGCGATTCGCATGTGCTACTTTCTCATTGAATCTATTACATGTCATTTGTGAAAGTAAAACAATTGGTTTTCGCTCGTCAAAGCCCAATTGTAAAAAATCGACCTGCGATACTTAGTAGCGCACACTAGCGGATGGCTAACTTTTTTTTTTATTGTACTATTTACAAAAACAGAGCAAGTGGCATATTGTTGCTTATGGTACATCAAAACATTTTTCTCTTGCTTTTATGATTTTACAAAGAAAGATGAAAGGTACTGAATTTTTTATTTTTACTCACCTGCAACTGACTTTGTGCTTGAGATGAAGTTTTATTTTAGGCATTTAATATTAACTTTTTAAAGGTTAAATGTTAAATTAATGCCTAATGTATTTTAGTTTGCACTTCAGTGCTCTGAATTTGTTTTTCCATACGGTTTTTGCTGTCAATATCTAACTTTTTTTTTCTATAACTATTTTTGTATAAAATAGTGGAACCTCTTTCTAAGGGAAAGCTACGATAAAATTGTTAGTATCACCAAATTTATTCTCAATAATAGTTGCATTAAAGTATAACTTTTATTTTGTACACTATTTATTTATTTGCATTCTATTTATTTTAATTCTTACATTTTCTCTGAAATTTTTTTTAAATAATAATAAATTCTAAGAGGTTCCTTTGATGTAGTTGCAGCATTTTGTTCATTTTTTATTTTCAGGTATATATCATGTTGAGATTTATTCTCAGCTGATTGCATATTTAGATGCACCAATATCTCTCGTGTACTTTATTAAGTATTACTATGGGATCCGCTTGCTGGTATTGTTTCATTGTATCTCATTCCTGAGCATTTTAGCTTGCCGCCTGTGAAATAAACTGAATTCATGTGAAATGACTGCACAATAAATATATTTTTCCTTTCAATTATTTTTATATTTCTTAATATTGGGCTTAATTTTAATTACCACATAACATACAGAAAAGTTAGAAAAAACTAAAAAATTCCAACAACAAAGAGTTTTTAAATTCAAAATGGAAATAAACCATAAAGTATGTAGCAAACATTCTCATAATAATATTTTTAATTAGAAAATTTGCATACCTACATTACAACTTTAAGTTCGAAATCTCTGACTTAAAGCTTTTTTCTAACTTGTGCTGGCATATTTCTTAGGGCAGTGGTTGATTTAACTGTTTCGATTTTTGTGCATATGCAAACAAAGCTAGATTATTTTGGAATATATGTATAATGAGCAATGCATAAATTTGAAATGAATCGTGCCTGCATATAATATGTAATGCTAAATAATATTGATTGAATACTTACAAAATTTTGTTAAATTCAAATCTATTTCAAGTGTACCATTTTAAAATACTAATTAATGGTGACCACCAAACTTTGGATTTTCGATTTCATTTATATTCATAAATATTTATAACGCATGATAATTTTTCTACTTTAATAAAATTTTCAGTCGAGACTTGGAAAGAAAAAAAATAGCTTTTTTATTGTATGTTTTTAGATTATTGTATTTTCGTTTGTCCTTTATCGATAAGTTTTTAGGTATTGAGCTTTTCATTATATCATCTATTTTTCTATAATCATATATCTTCTGATATCATTTGTCATACTTCCAATTTAAGTGGTCACCACATATATCACATACAATTACTACGATTTTTACTATTTTATAGAACTATAAAATTATTAATTATTTACCTGTATTTGAATTCAATTCAACTTGTTTGCTTAAAATATGGAAATTAAAAAATTTAAGTGCAAATATGTTAGAAATTACTTTCATCTTTTAAAAAAATAAAATTTGTCGTAGTCTTTTGGTTATAAATAAAAGGAGGTAATAAATGCAATAGATTTTTTTAAATTCACTTTTAATTAGTTTAAGTATTCCATGATCAAAATTCATGTAATAATCACGTACAATATTTAGTATTCATCAATAGACTATGACTACATTTGACAATGTATTTTATTTCTATTGTTGGTGCTCAGGTAAATTAAAAAATTAATTTAATAAAGCCTAAATAAATAAAAAAAGAAACAAAAACAATTTTACAACTTTTGTTTTTTAATCTTTTTCAGTTTTACACAAATAATTTCATTGTTTGGACAATTTAAGAAAAATCATTTCTTTTACACGAGTTCATAGGACGTATTAGTGACAATTTATTAAGTCAATTTTTAGCTTAAAAAATGGTTGTCACGTTCTTTTTTTAATACAAATAAATTGGCTAAAATCTGTTGTTTGAAGACTCTGTTCACAGTCTCTCATGCGGCTTTTAAAAAAGAGAAAAAATTAGATTAACAGTATCGCAGTAGATATTGTAATTCAAAGTCATGTTTTTCTTTATTATTTTAGAAAAAAAATATGAAATTTCTTATCAGTTAACTGCTTAATCTCTATTAGTGAACAATCACAATTACAAATTCCTAATCATACAGTTTTTGGTACTATCCATTTTCAACAGTTGTAAAAAAGAAAAATACATTGACCTTCATAATAAAATCTAGCCTTTATTAAAAAATAAGGCGAGTTCATTGAGAACTCAATTCATCTGTTTGTGGCTTTATTCATTATTATAATAATCAAATAGCAATTCTGATAAATAAATTACAATTGCTATATTTTAAATTGTATGATCGAATGCGCACTGAGTTCAAGTAAACCTAATCAAAGATGTTCGCTTTTTAAGTATAAAATGCTTCAGTAATAATCGTTCTGTTTTTGTTTTTATGTTTCAGCAAAATTAATTCCTTTCAATCCTAGTGTGTAATAAAGTTTTAATAAATCCCTTGATTTTATTTCCGTATGTAATGACCAAGTTCGTTTTTACATTAAAATACGTTCTTATTAAAATAAATTAAAATGAAATTAAAAAGTTTCTAACAGACAACTTTTTTACACACTAGGAACACTGACGTTTGACAAATAATCTTGTGTATTAAAAAATGATTTCACGAATTTCGATTACTTCGTGAACGAAAGTGTTGATAAACCACTTTGTAAATTTATTAATAAATTCATATGATACTTCTTGTCTCTTATTTATTCATACACACACTTATTAATAAGTTTTTCTCTGTTCTCACTCTCAAACAAACTCTTAGTAAACTTTGTCAAGATCACTCTTAACATTACTCCAAAACAATATCTCTTAAAATCATTACAGTATGTAAATTAAAAGGAAAGCTAATCCACAATTTCATTGCTAGTCAGTATTCTCGCCCGCACTTTTCCTTATTTTTTTCTGTATTCTTACGTATCGAAATGTGTTATTGCAATAAAGAGATATAATAATCTTTGTGTCCATTAGATAATTAAAATTTTACTGGAAGTTGATAAGTGTAACTTTCTGACTACATCTATTTTTACAAAGTGATTGTTTTTAACCATAATATCATAAAAATTATTTTTTTACACCTCGCCTTTTTCGATTTGAGACTCCATATAAATATACAGACTATCTTTATAGCAGCAATCATCAAACATTTGTTTAATTATACTCCATTGGTTTTCTTTTGCTTTTGTTTATAAAATTCTTTCTGGATGACATCTACTTTTTCGTTTGTTAACATTTAACACAGACCTAGTTGTAAGTCCCAAATATATAACACTGTGGCAAGCAATTCTGTATTTTTGTTATAATGTGATTCAATGATTTTTCATTCACTATTAGTGAAACACTGTCACATTGAAGGCAGAATTACTCACAGCAATGTGTCAAAGGGGTATTGACGCGAAGTTATATGCTTTTTCTCCGTCTCAATATCGGTACTTACCATAGTCTGGGTTTCCATAAACACCTTCTTGGCCCGCATAATCTAAGATAAAAAAAAATTTACGTTAGACATGTTATATTGAAATTATTAATTTTTGTATTCATATGAATTGGTCTTATCTAATGAAATTTAGAAAATACGTAAATATTCCCTTTTCTACTTTATTTTTCATATATGTACACAAATGTATTCAGATGTCAAAAATCAAATGTTTGATATTATAAAGCTAGACCGCTTGATTTTTTTTATCGTTTTTTACGTAAATACTTAAAAAATGTCATATTTCAAATCATTTTTACTTTTAAACTTTGAGAAGCTAAAAATAAATTTATCTCTAAGTACATTTCATATTTCTGCTGAATTATATTGTTTGTTCAAGACTGTATAAAAATTGCTTTTTGTTTATTAATAAACTACTGGAATACAATTGTTTTACAAGAATTTTAATGAAAACATAACATTTCTGTTAAAGACAAACAACCTCAAAGATCAGCAATAATAATTTGTAGCAAATATAGTATTTGCTATGTTAACACATAGTTTTTAATTAAAGTATAAAATTTACTTAACAATTTTTATGAATTTTTTTATTTTCAAATATACTCCTTGTATAAGTGTAAAATTTTAGAATTCTTGTAACAATTAAAATAATCAAGATTAAACCATTACAGTCTTAATGAATAAAGGAATTAACAAGAGGTAGTGCAGCAGTAATTTGTGTAGTAAAATCACCAAACCATGTGATACACAATAAATACAGAAAAATAAAGACAAATAAAAAGCATTTTCAAAATTTCATATGTTATACAAACTTTGAACTAACAATATTGCAATATGTAATCTTCTTGAAACACATTGATTTTTAATATAAAAACTTACGACATAAGATTAATATAATAATAAAAACAAATACAAAAATGTGATCCAGTGAATAAACTGACCATGAAACTGCGGTATTCGTTTAATTGCTTCCATAGTTCATAGGAGTGTAATTGGCAGATTGGCCTTGATAGTCATAGGCTGAAGAATAATTATAATATCCACTGTCCACTGCCTCTTGTTGATAAGGAGCTGCATATTCATTTTTTCATGAGTAAAAATATCCTTTCTTTAAATTTTCATTTTGTTTTTAATTAACAAACAATACATATCGTATTTCAAACCAAATCTATATTTTTTTTATGACTTGATTTTTTTTTATAGAATATTAAACTTACTTTCTTTAAAATATTTTTATTATAAATATAACTTTATATATAAAATTTTTTAATTTTATATTTGAACAGAAATTATAATTTTGAGGTATAAAAAAAAGAGAATACATAAGATTAATTAAAAATTTGAATAAATAAATTTGGATTTGAGCTACATATATGTACTGTTAAGTTAATTGATTAATGAATTTCAAACTACTGCATTAAGTAATAAGAAAAATCAGTAAATAGCAATATTAAATTATAATATAGTACCTGCAGCTGGTGCTTTGTAGCCATAAGGATCTGCATAGCCAGAACTCGCAACTGGTGGTGCTCCATATCTATTGTCTGGTGGTGGAGCAGTTGCATAACCCTGTAATTTCAATATAAATATAAATTCTAAAATTCTTAAATACATAATTAATTGACTTATGTTTCAAAAGTAACATATACTTATTATTTTTGTTTATCCCTTCTTGATGTATATAATGATGATAAATAATAATATATGATAGATAATAATAATAATAATAAATAATCTTATTTTAGTTAAAAGAATTTCTTTATTTTTTTTGTCCAAATTATTTAACTTTTCTTAAATGAAAAACTTTAAAACATGAAGATATAAAAATTTTAATTTCAGATGAATAAATGTTATTTCAAAACCTGGAAATATTTTAAATGAAAAGAGAACGAAGCGAGGGTGAAAAGGTCACACGAGGAGAAAATCAACTTCTCACACAAGTGTCGAACCGTATTTTTTGACACGACGAGCGAGAAGTGAGATTTTTTCACGCATCGTTTATCGCAGCGTGCGCGAAATCGAACTTCTCGCACGGAGTGTCAAAAAAAAAAATGTCAGTATAATATTATTTTACATGCTATTATTTAACATCTAATTTAAGATGGAAATAGACTAGATATGTAATGAAAAAATTAAATACAAAAATTAATAACATGGTAGCATGATTAGTATTGATTATTCCATATAAAATCTTTTCCTTTTCCAAATATGAAATTTTCTGCAATTTTTAATAAAAATAATGAACTAATAATGTATCATAAAAAATAATCAACATCTAGAATTTCACTTTCTGCAATAGATATACTAAATCCGCTGGAGCTCATTTTCTTAATGTAGAGTTTTGAAAACATGGCACACTTAATTTATTTATAAATTTATATGAAATGATATTTACCATTACGTTTCTGCTATTTTTATTTCAATTTTTCTCTTAGAATACACATATATAATTTTTTTATGAATTACAATTTTTGCAAACCTGCTCAGTATCACAAGAAGAATAAGCAGGCTAGAGTTTTATTTCTCTTTATAAATCCAATCAGTATGAAATTAATTTAATTTATATTTTATCTACGAAAATTTCAGTATATCTTCGAAATTGATTATATTTTTTGATAAATAAAGTTAAAGCAAACATTAAAAAAAAAATGTATGTAGTATTTTTCGATGAGTACTTTATACAAATACTACTCCATACATTTTTGATAATTAGTTAATTTACTGTTCAATAATTGTTTCTGATTCAATATATATAGTTCATGTACGGGATTGATATTTCACCTACACACTTGATATTGATAATAGAACAATTTAAACTGAATGATCTATCTATATTTACTACAAATATTTTTACTATGAGAAAATAAAGATATGATGCTATACAAATCGTGAATTTTAAATGCTCTAAACAATTCTTTATTCCGTTTATATGGTATCTATAATAATTTATATTATTGTGGATATATATATATATATATATATATATATTTTTTTATTTTTTTTATATATTATATATAATATTTTATATTTTTGTGTATATATATATATATATATATATATATATATATATATATATATATATATATATATGACTGCCTAATTATTAACAAAATTTTCCTATTATTTTTTCCTTATTATTACAATTAGTAAGAATTGTACTTTTCAAATTGATTTATAGTAGCAACTCTATAATTATTCAAAGATTTCACTTATGTAAAATATATGCTTCATTATTTACATTTTTAATTTGTAGAAGTACGAAAATTTTCTTCTTTTGAATAAACTATAAGTTTCTCTTTATTCATTTTGTTAGAGGTCAAATTTTTATAATATATAGAAACTAAAAATCTACGTTTGGTAAATAGTCAATCCACATAAACTTAATGTGTTCCATTATTAATTTCTTTTTAATACATAACTTGCTATTCTTTTTATTTTAAGTATTTTTCAATTCATTAAAGTAAACTTTATTTCATTCCATCTTAAATTGCATTATTACGTGAAAAACTCATACAACTTTAAGACTACGCATAAGTTAACCTTGGCTTGAAAATTAAATATATGGAATAAAATTTGAAAACTAAAATAAGCACCTTAATAAAAAAAAAGATAGAATTTTTCATTTAAGATCTTTTTCAAACAATTTATCAAACTTCCATAAAAGCCAGACTTTGAAAACTCTTATCAAATAATTACTCTAATGTATCTTATCTTTTACTAAAAGAATTAATTCAAAACCGACAGTTTACAAAGGAAAATAGTGGATTAATTATAAAGGCAACAATCAAAACAAAGTCAACTAGTCATTCCATTATTATTTCCTATAATAATATTAGTCTTAGGTAACATTTATAAAGTACTAGGGATGAAAGCCCTTGAAGTATTTAAAAAAGATAATCTTAAATGAGTAAAAATGTCATTTTTTTAAATATAAAGGAAAAAAGCTGTATCGACGTTCAGGTACCTTTAAATAATACTTTCATTTTTCATCGCAAGACACAAAACAAAAAAAAACAAAAAAAAGAGCTTAAAAATATCTGAAAGTAATTAACAGTAAGAACAGCCTCGGTTTA
Source organism: Torymus flavipes (assembly GCA_030522905.1). Taxonomy (NCBI): domain Eukaryota; kingdom Metazoa; phylum Arthropoda; class Insecta; order Hymenoptera; family Torymidae; genus Torymus; species Torymus flavipes. The sequence goes on along the minus strand of JAPYZO010005054.1, from coordinate 1,197 downwards.
ATTCTATAGGGATCTTAATTCACGCCTCCCTCCCGTTCCCCTGTCTACGTAAATCTGACATCATCGTAGTATCGTACCGCGGACTGTGCGTAATCTGGTGGCTGCTGGTAACTCTCGTAGCCCTGGTAGCTCTGAGCGTAGCCTTGTTGGGGGTAGCCGGCACCATAGCCAGCAGCTGGTGGTGCCGCCGCTGCGTAACCATTACCGGCGCTTCCGTAGCCTGGTGCGGGCGGCTGGGATACGTAGCCGTTCGCCGGGGGCGCGGGTGGCGCCTCGAACCTCGGCCTCTTCGGTGGGCCGCTGGCGCCCGGTGGGCCTCCACCTCTCTTTTGCGGACCGCCCCGGCCACCTAGACCACCGCCGCGGCCTCCCGGACCACCGCGACCACCGCCTGGAGCGCCTCTCGGTCCACCTCTATAAATAGAAGAAAAAGGAATTTAGAAAAATTGATTATTGCATGTTTGTTGAATTTTTATTATTATTATTTTTTTTTTTTTTTTTATGTTTATATATGCGACAAATTTATTTGTGATTTTTTTCTGTAGTTGTTAACAGCTGGAAGTTACAGCAAGAATTGTTAAATAATACTTATAAGATTAAACAAAGATAAGATATACTATATACAGATATGTTTCTGCTTCACTATCTTTGTTTAAAATTTTGGAAGGAAAATTAAAAAATTTACTTGGCTAATTAGTTCATTTCAAAATTTAGTAAAAATGTTAGTATAGATATTTCTCGACAAAATCAATTATGAGCTTATCTGATATTATCTCTTTTAGAAGGAAGCCTTACCGTCCACCACGACCCCTGTCACCTCCTGGTCCACCACGACCTCTGAAACCTCCACCTCCACCTCGGCCGAAATCTCCTCGACCTCTACCTCTGAAACCCCCCGCTCCTCCCCTTCCTCTTGGTGCTCCTGGACCTCCAGCACCTCCACCTGCTGCATCTGGTGGGCCTCTGCAAAGAAAAAGTATAAATAAATAATTGGAAATTTGAAAAACTTTTTTGAATGTAAAGATTAAAATTTTTTGTAACTTTAACATTCTAATACTGAAGTATTAATAAAACCAAAATAGTATATTACGACCCTATGCCAGTAAAATAAGAAATGTCTCAGATCACATGTAATTGTCGGCCGAGGCGAAGCCGAGGTGGACAAACATGTGATCTGAGGCTTTCTTTTTTACTGGC
>JAPYZO010005052.1:0-11056 GCA_030522905.1 Torymus flavipes | reverse complement strand
AGGAGAACAATTTTTCGAAAATTAAATAGTCTGCCGACTTTTTTTAAAAGCTCAGAGCTTTCGATAATGAGATGAAATCAACTGTTAAGAATTTAATTATAAAATAAAATATATTATTTTAATAATTGGATTCGCACTCTTATTTCTATAAAAAGTTTATTGAATTTCTCCCGAAGGAAACTTATATACTTCATAATTTTACTATTTAAATTATCCAAAAATGTTTAATTATAGCATCATCCTTTTAAGGCAATTGTTTTTTTATACTTTTAGCAATTATCATTCAAGACTCATTCACGATAATCGCACAGAAAAGTCCAATAAATTTTTCTTAACAAGCGGCTTCTATTTATACTTTCTCTCAGTTTTTGTTGCCCCCCTGCACGTCATTCCGGTGAAAAACTACACTTTTGCATGGTCTGTACACATAAGGAAGTCAAGAGTATATAATAGACGTATAGCGATGCCTCCCTAATTGCTTTGCCAAACAGCAATCGAACTAATTAGACGCGTGCCTCAAAAAAGCTAACGTCACTTTTTTTCGAGCACCCACTCCGCAAAAATCACTCCTCGCTAGATAAACTTCGTACGCACTAAAACCGGCGGGCTCCTCTCTCGTTTTGCACATGCAAATTCCGCATTATACAAGAGTGCGTACAGACACGCTTCTTTTTTCACGGCAAAGCGCTACCACCGATAAAACAGTTACGCGCTCGCCATGCGTATACACATCGCAGCTTTTATTATATGCCGAATTTTACACACACGCTCGTTCGTCGGGTTAGCGCGGAAAAACTGTTATTCCCCCTTTTTTCAGAGCTCTGCCAGTGCGCGCACGTATTATACCGAATACGGCCGAAGTGTGCTTTCACTTATACCGCGCGTATATGTGCGCATAGATCGCTATTTAAATTCAATTTTCAAGTGGTTATAACCGCGTGTGGCTCGCTTTCTTTGTAGGGCGCGTGCGCACACTTTTTTTGCCCCCGCTGATGGTGTTTTGTGTCGCTCTGGAAAACGTTGATCGAGATTGATGCGCAATCGAATGCTTTCGAACAATGCCGCGGATTGTGTCGGATGGAAAACTTTTGCTGGAAAAAAATATAAAAGAAGATTTCAAAGAAATAAGTATATATAGTTATGTAATTTCTTTCACCTTGACCTTAATTGACTCGCGGGGTTTTTCTCAAACGAGTATAATACAAAATATTAACTGCCGTAATATGGAAAGTGAAATTTTACGAGATAATTGCTTACTTTTACCTTCTCGAGTAATTTTTTTTTCTTTTTGCAACGCACATAAAAATAGACATAGAAACCTTAATGGGGTTTTACATCATCACGTGTATGTATATATGTATGCTCCTCGTACACGGTTTTATTAGTGTTAATGAACCGAAAGAAAGTTTGCGGAAGGCATACGATCGTTACATTCCAAAACTCATAACAATAACCAATCACCGATGTCGCTCGAGCGTTATAAGCTAACTTCGTTTCCCGCTGATTTTCACATCCACGGTTGGAAATGAAATCGGCACGTTCGACCTGTTCCGGTCAGTGCTTATTTCGTATCAGCTAGCTTTATCTCGAAATTTCGTTACAAATCCATGCATTTCTAGCGCGCATTCCTATACCTCCTGACCTCAGTAGCAGCAGCGGCGGTGTAGCTCGCGAGGGAAAAACTCGAGGGCACACCGCGGGCGTGCAATTACGTCACACGCTAGTCTCTTTCTACTATATACTTGCACGTTTAAAAGACGGCGAATTGAGAAACGCGCGTGTGCAGGACAATGACAATGGGTACGCCTAAGGTCCGTTCTCTTTCTTTTTCGTTCATGTACTATATTCACGTGCCTTCGTATACTCTCTTTTCTTTTCTTTTTCGGCCGCGTGCGACCACTGCGGCACATCCGATGCGCGCAGGTGTCGGTGCGCTATATGCCCTTTTCGGATAGGAAAATTGCACGCGACGCGGCGTGTAAAAATTTAAATGAGAAAAATCGTATTCCAACGGTGGCCAGCCGATAAGTTTCGCAACCAAGTGACTTCTCCGTTCTTTCTTATTGTGTGTCTGTAATATGTGTTTTTGGTACGTGTTCGATGCATAAGGATCCGTGCGACTCGCATCCTTTTCTTTCACGCAACAAACACAGCTTCGTAAATTATTCGTGCTGGCAGACGCGTTTTTCGGTCTGCGATACACACTTGCACGCTGGTGGGGCCAATTTGCATGCATTATATATATCGGAACCTTGATTCTTTCTCGTCTTCGGGCGATCGTCCGCACGTGGTGCAAGCGGCTGACGAGTGCAGCTCAAAAAAAGGTATACCAGGAACGAGATCATTAAAGAGGTGACCGGCTAGATCTGTCGTAAATTTTCAAGTTCCCGTTCTTATCGGATGACCCTCCGGGTGTTTCTTCCAAATAAGGATTATGAAACACGCCGCGTCCTGTCAAAACAAATAGGAATAATAGACAGTAGACATTGACTTTTATCTCGGGCTTTTGGGTATTCAGAGTTTCGGGTGTGATGAATGGCATTGATGGTAAACCGTTCGCGATGGAAGTTTTTGCTCATAGAATAGCAGGTTGAATGAAACAGTAAATAGAAGAATCTAACCACAAAGTATATACAAATTTTTCTTTTCACGAATAATTGTGCAAGCAACAAAAACTTTTTTTTGATGTTCTTTAATATTTCGGTTTACGGCGATTCATACAAAAACCATCCGAAATGTTATGCAAAAGCCATCATAACTAGCCTTCAGGCAAAATTTATTACCGACTATATCTGCATAATTTAAGCGCGTTATAGTCAGCGAGTGTGAAAACTTTTGTTTTTTTCAATATTTCATTGCGTTTCTTTCGGACGATAAAATTCCTTTTATTTTATTTAGCAGACGTATATTTACACTAAATTACCAATTTTAAAAACCTATATACAGTCGCTCGCCCGCTGCTCACCAGAAGAGTTAAAACCTGCAATTTAGCGCGTAAAAATATACTTCACGCGCCTTTTAGCTCTCGGTTCGGGTGTAAAGCATCAATTTGCGGGTCAATTTGTACCGCAGCAAGAGCATGTCGAAACTCTCTTGCAGTTTCGTTACGCCTCGTCGTTAAAATTCGCCCTCAGGAAGATGGCGAATGCAAATTGGCTACCTAAGAGCATCACAGCGTGTAAAAGCGTCGAATGCAGAGTCGAAAAAAGGGAGAAGGACATTTCATTGTGCTTTGGAAAAACGTATACGTGACCTTGACACGCTCACTCCGCGGATGCATACATCATTTTGGCATTCCTATACGTTTTTCGCAGCTACATGCGAGGAGCTTCTTGCAGCCGTTCGTCTCGCGTGCGCAGAAACACAATGGGATCGCGGCGTTCAGCTCGCGCGCGCGCGCGTGTGTACCGTTAAAAAGACGTAAAAAGTGACGAGCCATTAAGAGGCGAGCGTGCGCGCGTGCATCAGCGGAACAACTCGGTTAGCGGTGGCTGATAATTTATTGGCTGCACACGGCTGGTTATTTACTCATTTCGGGATTGCAAATGAGCCGGCGGACGAGCGTGCAATGGCCGGAGATTCTCGGAAGTCGGGGCGATAAATTTCGCCGCCAAGTACTATATGCAAAAAAAGAAAAAACAAGAAAAAGATAAACGTATAGATCAGGAGGGGGAGGGAGTGAAATGCGTAAGCGCTGCAGCGGGCGGGCTGATGAGGCTTTGTTTGCGTTATCGTTGATTTAGAGCTCATTGAGCAGGAAGTGCTTGCAGTGTCTGCGCGTTGATACAGCAAGCCTTAGGCGCGGTGCTGGTGACTTGCATCGCGATGGATATACTCATGCTCTTAAATTGTGCCCGTGTAATACGTTATTGCCTCGCGCGCACTGGCCGACCCCGACTCTTGCTAGTTTCACTTTTGAATGTTATCTGCTTCACTTCATAATTTTCTCTTGCATACTTCTCCGTACTGCTATTCAATACTTCGATATCGTAAATGTATACATATATATGATTCCGTAAATCATTACGTTGAATGACTTTGTACTCAAAGCTTTATCGAAGAAAAGATAATTCAATAAAATCAATATATGACGAAAAATTTCTGCACAATTCGCTTGATGTACGTCGCCTTCATCTTCGCTTCGTCTCTTGCAAAACTCCGAAAAGACTCATCAAGCCGCATATATATTCGCTAAGATCCCGTAGGCCGCGAGCCTTCGATATTGACAGTTAAAAGTAATCGGCCTGCGTACGTACACACTCGCGCGAAAGCCGCTTCTCCCATTTCGTAAATATTAGAATTTCGTCACTCGGCGATCTTCATATAATTCGAAAAAACTCCTCCGCATATATATACGATTGCGCACAAACCTCACCTCTCTCGCGTACATATACCTATCCCCCGCGCATACGATAGAGGCCGTAAAATTTCCACATCGAAAGCAGGCAGCCGCGCGCGTGCGCGAATCCTTGAACGATATTTGGAGAATGCACGCGTGCGAAGGAGAAGGAGAGAGAGATTAAAGACAAAAAGGCGCAGTACGTGGACAATCTGCAAATGCAGACGTTGCGTAAGGAAGGAGGCAGAGCTACTGCCGCTGCTTCGACAGCTCCCTTTTTCCCCGTCATCGGGCGCTTTATTGTTTCGCGCGACTGTCGTCGAAGGCCTTCGTATCCTTACTTTCGAAACGAATCGATGCATGCGCGCTATGTGCGCGCCGTATAATAGGTACGAAGAGAGAGAGAGAGAGACCCCATTAGTTACGATCCGCTAAGTAGTTCGTCCTATGGGACTACAGCGCGAGAGCTCGCGGGTGAATGGAGACTATATGGCAGCCGATCGAGAGAGAGAGAGAGAAAGATATATATATATGGAATCGGCGTTCAGAAATCGGGCGCTATTATAGCGAGTCGCGCTCGTCAAATTATAAATGATGAATATGAAAATTTTTAATTGGTTCGAGGGCTCTTCGCTTGGGAGAATTTAGGAGTCATTATGGATGATTGCTTGTTTGTTTATTAGCGCTAATATACTTTTTCATATATGCTTTCGAAAATAAGGTGTTCTATTATCTTGTATAGCTCGAGAGTGCATCTGTCTGTAAAATAGAGATTAATGGGGTCGGGCGTTGCTTTGACCGTAGGTGAAAAGTGATTAAACATAGATTACCGATCGATTAAAGATTAGAAAAAAAAAATGTTAAATGAAATTATGAAATTCACGAGTAATTATGTTATTCTAAGAAATTAATAATCAGAGTAAACGTACACGAGGTACCCTCTTATAATACACAAAAAATATGATTCATTATGGAAAATATGTTTTACATCAACTCATAATTACTATAGAAAATGTTAAAGCTAATATAAGGCGTTATAAAAACACCTGGCGACCGCCTAAAAAAAATCAGGATACCTCGTAGCCTCGTCAGGAATGCATGGGCGCGGGGTCCTCGGTGCGCGACGGCATGTTGAGAGCGCGATTTGTCGCGGATCCGCGACCTTCGTCAAGGAGCTTCCCGTCGTTGCGCTTTCGTACCCTTATTTCTTCACGCGCGCGAGTCAAGGCTGTATACACGGCCGAAAAGTTGCAAGTAATATATACGCGCGTAGCATTGTCTTCCTCCGTTGGCTTTCAAAAGCAAGCGCCTGGAAAAAGGTGTGAAATCAGATACGCAGCGTTTAATTGATAGAAAACGGCTTAGAAAGCGCAGTGCGAGTTCAGTTTCATTGGAGTTCTGGTACACTTAGATTAAACGTATCAATGTCAAGTTAGGTGTGACGTGCTGTTCGATATTGCATTGAGCAACGCTTTATAGGTGGTTCGTGTCTTTGGTAAATAAAATTTTGGATTGTAAAGGCTTCGGAATCTAATTGAGGCTGAATGGGTTTGATGTCAAGGGGTGCCTATGCAATGTTTTCATAATTCTGGTCTCTCTCTGTGTAAGTAGTGACAGTGGAGTTCAAGTTTTTGTACTGTATACATATGAAGAATCCAACGTAATTATGCAGGCAAAAGATTTTATATGCAACGAAACAAAAAAAATTGTTGTTTATGAATATATTTTTTTTAAAGAAGGTAATATGATAATTTATTAAGTGCATTGTAAAAGCTTTTCAGTCCTATTAACGAAGCTATAAACAGGTTCAATTAACTCAGTGATTAGCTGTATTTTTAAACGACGAGTATATAATAAGTGGTACATCATGTTTTTTCTTACAACAAGTAATTTAACCATACATTGCAACCGTAGAGTTGCACACTCAACTGCCTATGCAGGACGACACACGTACACATAAGTAGCCCGATCGAACCCTCAATTCGATAGTTCCCGTCGGGCCGGCAAATAAGTAATAACAGTTATTACCAGCCAATTGCAACCAGAGTCGGATAGCTAGCCGCACAAGCACCCAGTCGTATATAATGATCCGCATGACTTGACCCGCGCCTCCTCAAAACTACGCGCATCCTATACATCTCAACATATATGCGTATACACATATATAATAATAAAATCGAGAGTAGCTTGTACACAGGCCGTCTTCTGCAATCGCCTCCTCTGCATAACCCCCGTGTATACATGTATTACAGGCTTGCGCGCGGGTGCGCGCATATATACAACGCGGAGGAGATTGCGCGCTCGTCGTCGTCGCACAATGTTATATTCACGCATTAATGGCATAAGTAGGTACTTGAGTAATTACGCTGCCGGCGCGTAATTAGAGTGTCCCGCGAGTATGAGCGAGTAGTGCGCGCGCGTCTAATGACATCAAAGCGGCTGCATGCGAGCGCAGGCGCAGGTATGGTGACGAAACATAGCGACCTAAAAACACGTAGGCGTGTCCTCTCTTCTCTCCCGCGTAATACGTGTATAATGCGGCAGCGCCGGCGTCGTCGGCCCGATAACGCGCGCCGCGTCGCCTCTTTCGGCTTCCCTGGAGCGGATAGCGAGGGTTTCTGTCTGTATGCATGTGCATGGGATTGTCGCATCGCGGCAGGTGTGCGTCATCTTTCACGCCAAGGAATTTGACAAATGGGTTATTGCTTTAATGCGCGCTGTTAATAAACGCGGGCGGGTCGCGCTATAATCGCTGTAGCGAGCGGCTGTTTCTGTGTTACTAACGATTCACAGTTTTTCATTTTGTTTATGATTGTACACTTACAATAATTGCGCGAATATAATCATTTTTATTATTTTAAATCCTTTTTAAGATAACATTATATACTCATATTGCGTATAGGACAGAGGCGGAACCGCGCAAACCCCAAAGACTTGTGTATACCAAATTATATTTGAATAGAATTTGATTAGAAAATCAATTTTACGCATGAATATTGATACCTCTTTCACCGGGAACCAGTTGGTAAAAGAGCTCTGCGGTCCACTGATCGGCAAAAATATACGCTCACACTCACATCGCAGAAGAAATGCGCGCCGACCACTAGCGCAAAAAGGTCCACAGGCCTATCTCAGCCATATTATACAACCGTCTCAAATTCCAAAGCACCCCACTCCTTTATATACCTACCAGCCGACAAGTGATCTCCATTATCTCCAGCTTGGATCTCGAAATTCCGTGGCGTGTCGATACGCATAACGCCTATAAATCCATCTCGCGCTTTCCCGTCGTCCTCCCGTGGGCCCGCGCGCAAGCGCAAAAAGTCCAGCCGCGATTACGCGAGTGCGTTTTTCTTTTGAAAACATACCGCGGAAGTGTCCGCGCGGCGCCGCCGCAATTATATGCTGCGAGCGCGCGCTTTCTGGAGCGATCTCGCGTGGCGATATAGGCGTGCGCGCGCGCGCGCGTGATTTTCCCTCCCCGGAGGAGAGGTTTGTTCGGTAATAGGCGGTAGCTTTCTTTGGCACGTATATGCATGTTAATGCATGGATAACAAACGAGGCGTATGTATATATGGATAAGCGTGCGTAATGAGAATGTATGAATGAACGAATTCGGAGGGCGGCGTCGTGTGGGTTGGACACTCTGCGCGGGCTGGTTTCTTTTTTTTTAGAGCGCGGCGTTGTGAATTTAACGTTTGATTCGAGTGTTAGCTTTTTGTCGGGATTTCGCTGGTTATGTGGACGAGAGATTTTATCGGTCGACGCGAAAGTTACGGGGGTCTTGGAAATAACACGGAGGCGTATGAGTTTCTTGTTCGTGGAACTGAGTACATTATTAAATTTACTTATACTGTATAATATATTCGAGCCGAAATAAACATACAAGCATTATATTATATTGATTTGATAATTAATTTTGCTGATTTAGTTTGCATCATCATGAATAACTAATCAGAGAGTATTAATAGATTGATGGTATGTCTTCATAATTGTCGAATGTAGTTTGATGGAGCAAACGAAAGATAATAAATTGGCTTCCTTTAAAATGTATAGCAAATTGGTGCGCCGAATTAGTATATACTATTGCTGTTCAATTGATATTCTGCTTATCTAATTAATATTCTGCTAAAGCAGAATATTAATTAGACGATCAAAATCAACGTGTTAACAAACATTGGCCAGGCCATAAGGCAATTTTTCTTCAGCCCATCAATCGCTTAACTTTTTTTTCATCCTCAGTCCATCGCTCTTTGACCATCTGTCTATATGCGCATCATAAACAGCACATTAACGAGCACTTAATCATCCAAACAACTGCGTATCAATACCGCGAACCGTCAATTAACCTACTCCAACAAACGCTAAAAAAGCGGCAGTTAAAAACCGCGCACTCCCTGGGCGCTTTTGGACAGCCGAAACACAGAGTGTCTCGCGCTCGAGTAATGCAACAACAACATAATAACTATACTTTCGGGCCCGCTCGCGCCGCGTAACCCGGCCGTGATTGCTGTTTAATAGGTCGTCGCGTTACTTTAACACTCGCGAGCGTAGCTTTTACACCTCTCATAACAGTGTAAACCTTAATAATAACGAGCAGGGGGAGGGGGGACAGCAGCATGTCTAGTGTATAAAGAGACCGCAGTAGCCGCACGCGTTACGTAAATAGAAAATTCCGGCGCCGAGCGAAACGCGAAAGTCAACTCTCCGAATTTCCATAGGTCGAGGAGAGAGAGAAGTAGGGGAGTCAAGCCGAGTCTTTCAAAACGCCGTACCCACGATTTCGCGCCGTCCGCGCGCGGGAGGCTTTTTCTCGGGCGCGAAAGAGCCGAGGCTAATCGCGGTTGCAATATCTGTTTTATAATGTCGCCGCGCTGTGTCACGGCTGTCGCGGCGATGTATATATGATACTGCAAGAAGTATGGGGAGTGTGATTGTTTACGGGAATGTTAGGTAAACTTTTGCGGTTGTTTTATGGCGGGTGTACCTATGTAGAAGTGTATCGACGGGCGCACGTGAATTGATTATTTATTTTCTGGCCCGTTGGGATGCAGTTTTTTTTTCTCTTAGCAAAATTGTACCATTTACGAAGTGACTCAAACAGTTTAAGACTTTTACGTCATCCTTATTGTGTTTTAGTTATACAAGGGAGAAAATCACTGTGTAATATGTTAAAAGTGTGAGTGCACATTTCATTAGTGGTTAAGTTCGAGGTTATGCTGTAAGGTTAGATAATAATACAGGCGCAGTGGGCAAAAATTTCCTTTTTTTTCTCTCACAAGCCTTAATAGCTGTCAATAAAAGTGGAATGCGTCAAGCTTAGTTTAAACTTCATATACCTTTATACCGGTTACCTAAAAAAATACTCCTCGCTCGCGGAGTTCCGTGTAGAAATTGCGGTCTGGAGAATTTAAATGGAAAAAATGCTATGGGGGAGAGATAAATGCTTGTCATTGTGATACATAAGCTTGCGCGAACATGTTATTTGATGCCTATATAACGACGTGTTTTACTCTGAATGTGTAACTAATCGTGTGCTCTTATTTTTATGTTACAGGTGAGTTCCATATATTATCACTTCACTAAACCTCCTACCTCACGTAAGTCTCTTGTTAGTTCCTTTAGTTAATTATACATATATCATTCATTAGGTGTAGCTTTGTTTGTTATTACCGCGGAACAGGTATTTATGATCGTAAAATCGATCTTAAAAAGTGCAAAAGATATGTAGTTCCGCCTATTATATAAATCTGAACTCTACTTACGACGCTTAGAATAAAATTGTCTCTTGATGTAAATGTCAATTTTATATCTAAATCTAATATACCATTAAACAATTTTATATCAAACCATATACCATCAATTAAACGTTTTATAACCTATAAGATTTATTTTTGTTTTTCATAAAAATCGTAAATAGATTAAAAAAGTATGGCTAAAACATATATAATATACGGGGACTATTTAATTATTAATCTAAATCATACGTTTAATATTTTCGTGTTGATGTTCTACTGCGAAAGAAGTAAAAACTGAAAACAAACAGCCAAAAAACGCTTTTAATACATTAACATAAAAAATCGGATCGTTCGAATCACCTCATCAGAAGCAACCGCGGATTTCCGTGAACCCCATGGCAGCAATCAGCCACGCGCGTAATTAAACACGTGCCGCCGCTGCTAATGGACTATATATATACGTATAGGCGCACGTTTCTTGAGCGCACCTAAGTAATCGTCTCGGTCAAGATCCGCGCGCTAGCTCATCTTGATTTCCAGAGACGTGCGTAAGCCTTCCGTATAAGTGCCGTCGAGGTCGTAGGGTCGATGACGACGTTTTATCGATCATTGATCTCCCAATCGGTATGACGTCACGATGGAAATGAAGGCTCGGAAGTGTAGCAAACGCGGCGGTATTTACGGGTTTTGTTTTGAAAGGGGGGACGGGCTACTATTTGTCTTTTCGCATTTTTATTGCTTTTTCGGTGCAGAGTAGGTATAGTCGCGTGGGTATTTTATGGGCCGATCGGTTGTGGGAACTCGATGAAGGCGCTGGGAAAAAACCTGATTTCCGCGTGGAGTGATTGATTTTTCCTGCGCGTTAATGTGGACGCTTAACCGCTGTTAATTCTTCTGGAAAAGATAATGCCCATGCGTTTCTACGTAAAATATCAACAGGGAACCTATAAAAGTGCCTTGACCACCGAGAATCCAGAAA
>JAPYZO010005051.1:0-12765 GCA_030522905.1 Torymus flavipes | reverse complement strand
TTACTTTAATAGCAGCAGATATGGCAAGATTAATCTTGATCTTGTATCGTCTTGCCTCAATATTCAAGACAATAATCGATACAATATTTATACACAGTTCTCGATACAATTTCAGGATTGTGATGACAAGAACGTCAAGAATATTGTCTTGTCTTGAAAATAACTTAAAATTTTCTAATCTTCATGGTTTATCAAAATAATCATAATGACTAATTAAATAAAAACAATTATTTAACTCGCTCATAAAAGCACGTTTGTTAACTCAATAAACTTCGGTAGTTGCTGATGATCATCTACTGACGAGATGCGGGCAGCGCTCCTATACCCCCTCGGGACAATTACTTAGGTACGTGAGGCTACAGGGAGGGGCTGCGACGCCTAGTGTGCAGCGCGCAAACTAGGCTCTGGCCGGTAGCCCATATCATCGCGCAGTACGAAGAAAAGCCAGTATCAAAAAAGCCAAAAATATCTTCATACTATGGCTTCTATGGCTTTTTCGCTCGAAACTGGCTTTTCTTCGTCCGAGTAAGGAAATTGTCTTTTCTTCATACCGCGCGACGATATATGGCGGAAAAAATCCAATTTCAAATTCGGCATTTATTTATACTTGTGCTGAAACTTTATTGTTTTTATCTTAAACCTAATGTATTTGTATATTAAATTACGTTCAGTAATTATATGTACACATTTCACAACTTACTAAAATGAATGTTCTATACTTTAAGCGTTGCCCACGTTATCCTCTCTAGGGAGAGGTTTTCTAATCGTAGGTTTTCGAACGCCTTAGAGTTTCTGCTGTGCCATTGAACCCTGGGTAGACCTCTAGGAGATTCGTCATCCGATGATGATGTTTTTAGTATGGCCAACTTTTTATTTTGTCGTTTTCTTCCTTTTCTTTGAAGGAATTTTATACGTGACTTCGTTTTCTGCTCTCCACCAGAATTGGGACGACTACACCCGCTACCCGACCCTGGGGAGGAAGAATAACAATCACTTGATTCTCTTTGCTACCATAATAATTTCGGGCAGTAGCTGGTGGATGCTACTGCTTCCTTAGAATTCAGCGCTGCTGTTTCATATATAATTGTTCCAATAAATAACTGTTATTAAATTAACAATCGTCACACATACTATACTCAAGCTGCTGCATACCTTAATACTTTATACATGTTTTTCGTGTAATGCGTTAAACAAAAATACGATACCAGATATTCAAGCTGTTAACGTACGAAGTTAACCGTTATTTTTCAGACCCTTATACATCTAAACGCCCGAGGACACCAAAAATTATCATAAAAACTGTGGCGAAATCCGCCACAGCACCTCCAGATAATTCGCGCAGGCCATAGTATCTATATAGCAGCACCCTCGCAAAAACCCCTTGCGAATCCTCTCCAACGTGCTCCTAAACGCTTTAAAAGTGACTCGAAAAAAGAGAGGGAGCGCGCGCTAGTATACCAGCAGCGGCAGCAACGTACTACTCTCGAGCGCGCTATTCATCTGAAGTGCCGCTCGCGCGCACCTTCCTCTTTTTCCCATCGGCACGTGTACATACATATACTGTATATATATACATGTATACATCTACACCTATATATATGTACATACACGTGAGTATGGCAAAGAGGATATAGACGAAAGCGTACTCGAATCACGTACGCGCGCGCGCAGAGAGTGAGACACGCGAGGACGGACGGACGGGTCGGACGCGGGGACATTAGACGCGCGTCAGGTTGCCCGACAGCTTTAGGGTCGGTGCACAATGCGCGAGTGTAGAGGTGAGGGCAGGGTGGAGGCTCGAGGGGGGAGAGAGAGAGAGAGAGAGAGAGAGAGAGAGAGAGCGAGAGAGAGAGAGAGAGTGAGGTGGTGATTGGTTGGTTATTGTCTAAAGTTAAACTGTTTTGCGGAAATTTTGTGTAAGGTGAAAGGTTGCTGGTGGATTTATATGTGTACTATACAGGTATAGCCCTTTATTTTTATATGTATAAAGACATTCATAAATGTAAAATAACGAAAAAGCACATCGCGTCAATATATTTATCTTGGAAAACTGTTTAAACGAAAAATTAAAATCACACTTTCGTATACAAATTTTAATTACATCCACTAATTAATCCCTGTAACATCATATCTCTGAATAAATAAATAAAACCTCACATCACGAATTCATCGTCCACACTATACAAAACGCATAAAAGAAACACGCAATAATGTTATTTCGCCGAAATTCCCTTTGCCTTTTCCCACTTCTCTCGCATGTACCCCTTGCGCCACCTTCTTTCATGCAAAACTTGCACCTTCTACCTTCAAACTGAATTTCGCCGGACTCTCTTCTCTATCTCTCCCGTCTCTTTCACCTGTTCCCCGCACGTTGTGGCAAGGCCCTGAGCTGCTCTTCGCTCGCTCTCACGTACTCGCACACACACACTCCTCCCTCGACATATCGTCGCGCATATATATCACCTAGCGCGCGCATTGTACCTCCACTCTCTCTCTCCTCGCTTTGTCCGACTAAATTTGGAGATCGGGCGGGCGACACTTAGCTCTCTCTCTGCGGATCGCTCCTGGCGTGCACGTGTGCATTGTTCGGCCGCGCGCGCGCACGGAAGAGACGATCGAGGAATAAGGCGAGCCTCGGCTCCCTGCACGTGTGTCACGCGCAGATGCCGCGTGTGTTGCGCGCTGCTTGTATTAAGGAGACGTGTGTCCGTGTGTTCGTGTACGTGTATATGCAACGAGCTAATTTGCCCGGATTAATCGTTGATGCTCGCGAGTAAGTAATGCAGCGGGGCATATACGCGGTAGCGCAAGCTCACGTCTGTTTGTAGAGTTGCATATGCTATGAGCGGCTGCTGCTGCTGCTGCTACTGCAGTTGGCGCTTTTGACGGGGAATTCAGTAGAGCTATGTTGTTGTTTCTTGCTTTAGTGCGGATTGTGCGGGGGCGAGTGTGTGCTACTTACCTGCTGGAGGTGGTCTTTGGGGTTTGTTGATCGAAGGACGCTGATGATTAACCAGCTGGAAATAGATAGGGCAATTAAGTATATTTCCGTATTTCAATTGATTTAGTATAATGGGATTTAACGGGGAAAACCATTGAAAAATAAATAGAAAGTGCGCGGACGGTAAGTCTCTTACGCGAGACTCTGTTTGGGACGCGGGAAAAAGTTTTCTCTATTGAAAAAATGTGTTTATTTTAACTTTTTTAGAAAGTTGAAAACACAGCGTGTGCCTCGAAAGTTGGCTAAATAGTCCGGCTCTGTTGTATACGGATGCGGAGTAGAAAAAGTCGGATGTGGTCGGGCCCCCTGCGCGCGTGCTGCTTCTGCGTGCTTCTGTTATTCTCTGTCAACTTTTATCGCGCTGTGCCCCTGTGCGCTATCTACTATTACAGAAGTTCGAAAATTTACTTTCCGCAGTTCAAAATAAAAATATACGAAAATTTTTTATATTGCGTTTTGTCCTTTATATTAGGTTTGCCAGCCCGAGCGTTTGAACATGTTCGTATAGAATCGTATGAATTTGGTAAATGAATTTTGTATGAAGAGGAATTCGATTATTAAAATTTGCTGAAAATTTAAAGCATAGTTTGACTGCTTTTCTGCAAGCAATAAGAGTTTTAATCATTAAAATCAAAATATTTTACTTCGATAATATAATTGATGCGTTACAAACAGCAAAACCACTGTTTCAAGGAACTTTACACCGCGCATGAAAACTGCACAATCGTTCAATATTCACCGCACCTCACCTCTCGCCAATCCTCCTTCCCATACACTTTTTACATCACACGCCTATGGCAACGAGAGTCTCGCGCTGATCGATGCATACGACCCCTCCTTCCCACACACACGTAAAAACAACACAAACCTCCGCGTTTATTACCGCCCTTATCCACCTCCGGCACGTATATACGAGCACCATAATACCACACCTGTGCGCCCTGCTCCAAGGTGCAACTGCAACAGCAGCAGCAGCAACGCCAGGTGCGCGCACTTCAGCTGGGAATCCGCGCGGAGCGCTTTACAAGCACTTAGCGCTTGGTCCGGTAGCTCTCTCGCGCGCGATTTATTCAGCGGGTCGTCCCGGCTTTGCCAGCCCTGTATATATAGGTAGATGCACTGCTGTCGTCGTTGTTGTTGGCTCTTGCTTTAATTAAACATTTCTTTTTCGCAGGGAGCGGATTTGTATGTTTATGCTGGCGAAGGAGCGAGGTGAAAGATTAACCTAGATAGGGAGAATTACGCGCCGAGAGTTTTGGGACCGCTGAGAGCGCGAGGCTTGATGCGGAAGATTTGGATTAAGCGTTTGGGGGCGGGGTGGAGTGGTGTAATTAGGTCGATTAATGAGAGGATTTGAGAGACGGCCGTGTGCGTGTGAGAGGTGGGGATTTTGGATTATTTTATTAAGAATTATCCTTTTTAGGGGGAGAGGAGGAGAAGGTTTGAAGTATTAATCGCGAACTGTGCTTTATTGGGATTTGAATGCACCGCGGTTGGAGCTTTAACATTTAAAAAGCTTTTCGGATGAGAAAACGCGCTTTCAAACGGGTACATCTCGTTTAAATTTCAAGTACGTCCGTTTAATGCATCTTCTCGGAGAAGATTTCCAATGTTTTTCTTTAACTATATACACTAATGTAACATTTATGCAATTCTAAAAGATAAATAAAAATTTACACTTTCTTCAAACTTACAAAAAAAAAAGAAACTATAAATATCAGAAAACAGCAATTGAGAAGCTACGATGGGTACACCGCACATTTTGGAAATTACAGCCTCTCATAAATAAAAAAGCCATCATCCTCAAACGCGAGATATACGACTTTGATTTCTAACGATCACATCCACCTCTCACATACAAAATAAACTTCTTACTTTCAGAAAAGCTCGCCCGTACCCGTGCAAACGTACATCACAAATCATCCCGGCCCGAAGATAATATCCATTCGTCACAAATAAAAGCTCCTTCTCTCTGGCCTCCATTATAATCGCGCGCACCTGCACTTCCAGCGGAACTGCAGCAGCGGCGTTCTCGCGCGATAAAGCGCCCGCGGCCGTCTAAGATCACATTTCCTCTCTCTCTTTCCTCCTCTTCGGAATGGCCGGCATTTTTCACGCGGGTAACGTTTATTTATTTCGGAAACTCGCGAGTAGAGCGCCGCGCTTTACGACACGGCCGTGCATTAGCAACTTTTCGGCATCGCTCTTGGCGCCGTAAAGTTTGCGAAAACAAACCGCCTGCCGTTAGTGTACACACACGTGCGCGTGGATCAAGAGAGAGAAAAGGCCGGCTTTGACTTTGATATTATCGAGGTTGAGACGCATAGTCGTATCCCGTCGGGTGAGCGAAGGCTTATTTGAAAGGCGCGTCTGAGTCTTCGTCTAATCCACTTGGAGTGTCCGCGGCTCTCGCGAGTTAAGAGCCGCCCGGCGACTTTATGACTTTAAAGTAGCCGCGCTCACTCGCTCGCGTTGTGTGCTTCTTTTTTGCCGGCGGCCTAGTTTTACTCGCGGAAGCGCGGGATAATTGCGAATTAAAGATAAATTGCGTCGATGTTGTCGGGAAAAGTTTCGATCGCATCCGCGGGGTCGTGCGTCTAATTTTGCAGAGAGTGGGGTAATGGATTTTATCATTATTGGTGTCACGGTGATTAACGAATTTCGTAACTTTGCAAGTATGATGTGGAAGAACGCTGTTTTGAATATTCGGAAGTCATGGGAGAAAGTAGCTGGAGGCTTGTAGCTACTCGTGGTTGTGACACTGAAAAGATATGTATATTTTTATGTACCAGGCGCGGGCAAAAACATCGCGACGTTGTTCCCATACTACGATTTATTCAAGAACACCGCACGTAAATAATGCAGTTTCAAACCTATAAAAATGTATTTCCGGAATATTCCCGACATGGAATAGATTTATCGCGTATTTTCGTATCTCATGAAAATAGCTTCGTACAACACTACATTCGTATTATTAACCTTAAAATACCCATTTATCCACATCTCTGCGCTAATCTAATTACACCTGCCTATATTGGAACTTCAAAATACGCTTAAACAATTACACCAGCGGCAATTGAACGCCAACCAATCATCCAGCTCACTTTTACCAACCCACTTCCACGCACTCGAACTCTCCACAGCAGTGTATATTCTCTTCATATACCGCTGCTGCACTTTCCAACCGAACAGCGGGCATAAAAGTACCTTAACCACTGTGCGATTCTTCGCGGTTCTCTCCCACCCTCTCTCTCTTTCTCTCGGGAGTGCACTCGTCGGACAAGTGGCCCTTGCGCAGTAGGTAGGTGTATAAATTAGGTCCCCTCTCAACCGCTATCTATTAATGCGCGTACTGTATTTCTCTCTCTCTCTCTCTCTCTCATCGAATTGTACAGTAGCCCACTCGATGTATCATCGAGAGACTCCCCATCCGGCTTTTATTGCCGTGCGAACGCCCGCCCAAAAATTAGATCGCCCCGCTGCGGGATCCCCCCTTTTATCAGTGCGCGAGTGTTGCGCACGCGTCGAGTTTCATTGTCGCGCCCCGCGTGTATGTATTATGAATGCGCGAATGGTATATATGAAAAGCCGGATTCTAAGATGTATTTTAGTATGAAAGAGAGACAGTGGGAAGAAAGGAAAGCGTAATGTTGAATTATCGGCTGGTGAATGGGACGCTGTTTTTCATCAATGTTTCAGCCGTGCGGGCGTTTTATCGAATATTTAGAGGTCGGCATTGTTCCGGTTATACATACACACATATGATTTTTATCAAGTCACCGTGATCTAGTGCGCGCGTGTATTTAACTCTTTTATGGTCTCACGTGACCATTCGTCACGTTTACTGGACGCTTATACTCTCTCTCCCTCTCTCTCTTTTTTTTTATAGTTCTTCGATTTCAAAAGGAAATTTATTGCAATCGTAACTCCGACAAATACTATGGCTCGCCACACTACACTATATATATGTTCTACTATACCGTTATTTTCGCGCGTACGCGGTGTACGCAAAAATACGCGATTATTACCCTCACCCACCTATAAATCAATCTCGCGCTAGTTCCCGTAAAAATCGCACCTCTCTCTATTTCCCCTTCGCACAGCATTCGAAAAGTCGTCGTTTATTACCACCCCATCCCTCCTAAAAGCTCTATTATTACACGGATGGGTATATTTTGGGAAGAGCGCAGTTATTTTTTATTATATTCGCCTCGTGAATTAACCGTCCGTCGATGTTCCCGGGGCTGAATAATCGCTCTAATTGCCCTCCGGCGAGGACATCAATTACGGTGTAAGAAAAGGAGCTCGCACGAACGACGAAGGAGACATTATATTTCGTTCAAGAGAGAGAGAGAGTGGAGGACATCCGTTCTTTTCTACCCCGCGCCGCTGCTGAGGGAACGAGGCTTCTTGATCAAAAGTGACGTGCGGCACGAGGAGGGGCTTGAATGTACAAAGGACCCCTGTATTATACATATATATGGGCTACGGCTAAGTTGCTTTTTGTAGTTTGACTCGTGATGTAATAGATAAATGCGAAGGGGGCGAGTAAAAAAATTGTTATTGCACCGCGGTGAAATATGAAAGTGCCGCGGGAGAGCTTTCTCTGTATGGTGGTTTGGCTTTTTGCTGAATTAGCGAAATTAAGGGATGGGGTGCGTAAGGAAAACGAGCGCATTCAGCGGGATTTTTTCGCCGAGTCAGCGTATCTCTCTCAACCCTTTCGCCGATTTGATTGATGCGCCTTTGTAGGTTTTTATCGGTAGGGTGATGACTCTTTCGATGTATGATTGATGGACATCTTTTGTAATATTAATAACCGCGTTATATCATTAATTTTAACGTGAATTCAGCAACTTGTGTGATCTACATCGACCTTTTAGCTCATTAAGAAACAATTTTAAACAACGCAAGATTTCCGCCCGTTAATCCAGCCTTTATGCAAACACCTACAAGAAAGACCAACACAAACTGATATACTTACGTATAACACAAACGCGCTCTTATAGACAAACTACGGCGAGGGTGTAAGGAGAGTAAGGACCGGCGTGACGGAGGCGCCGTAAGTGAAAACCACAACTTGAGACGCGAGAGACTAACTTCCGATGGAGAGTTGAGAGAAAATATCCAATTTACGATCAAATAACAGGTAAACTGCGCGAAGTACAACTGTGTGCGTGGCTAATGAGTGGTTATACGCGGGATGAGGCAGACACGGTCGCGCGACTTCGTGATGTGCAAATACGAGATCTCGACTAATTTTGCAAACATTGGTTGTGCGGCCTGTGGATGAGATGTAAATACTATTGTAATTTTAATGTTTCGGTTGATATTGAACTTTATCGGTGAGAGTAACGTAGAGAACGGGAATAATCTTTTATTAGGTTTAAATTACTTTATATTTTTTTATGGGTTTCTTATTATCCTTTTATGTGTTCAATTTTATCGAGTATTTAAAGAAATTTCAACGCAGAAATTACTAAATAGAGATCTAATAAATACTAGATGCTAAATTGACTCATTTCGTTGCCGCCATTGGCGACATTTTATCCATTTATAACGAAGTTTTTATCCACTAATATTAGCTAAATACACAATTTTAAATACATTAATTTAAAAACCTTAATTCAGAGATGTGCCTGTAATCAGAATCAAGAATTTAGAAAGTTGCTGATATATTTACAATGTTTGTAAATATTACTCAATACTACTATTAACTTAAACAAACTATCATGAGGGAGGCAGAATTGATTAACAATTTATCAACAATTTTACTGGATTGTAATGTAGCAAGATTAATCTTAATATTGTATTGTCTTGCCTCAATATTCAAAACAATCATCAATACAATGGGTTTACTCTTTCACCTTTGCTAAATTCATATTTATTGATACAACATGAAGAGTTCATCTACGACTAATCATCAATACAATATTTCTATTCAGTTTTCGATACAATGTCAAGAGTGTGGTATCAAGAATGTACAGAATCTTGTTTTGTCTTGAAAATAACTTGAGTTTTTCTATAATCGCAATAATTTATCGAAATAATCATTAATAACTAATTAAATAAAAACAATTATTTAACTTTCACACAAAGGAGTCTTTAACTCTTTATTAACTCAATAAACTTCGGTAGTTGATGACTCCTATATCCCCTCAGGCTGGCTTACTTTGGTACGTGAGGCTACAGGGAGGCCGTGCGCCGCTTAGCGGCAGCGCGTGAACTAGGCTCTGACCGGCAGCACGTATATGGCGGGAAAAATCAAATTTAAAATTTGGCATTTATTTGTACTTGTGCCGAAATTTTATTGTTTTTGTATTAAACCTGCTGTGCATTTGTATATTAAATTACGATCAGTTAGATTATTCTTAAAATTCAGTAAATTTGTAACTTATAAGTTTCTTAAATTTCAGGACATTTTTATCACTGAATCATTTAAAAAGGTCTGAAATCAAATACCCGGAGGTGCGAGGTCCTCGCAAAAAGGGAGTTACGGGGACGTGCGACAGTGAGCAAGTCAATTATTTCAAAAACTTATTATTTTACGTCTGTGTGCCTTCCTCTTCTATGTGGACCTCTAATTTTTTAAACAATCGATTCGCTTTTTATCGCACGTCTGCGTAACTCTAATAGCTCTAACCGAAAAGACCAAGACAAGAAAGAAGTTTTCAAGAATTTCCAAGAGCGAGACAATAATTACAGAAATATTGTATTGTCTCGCTCTCGTGCAGCCCTAACAAAAACAGCAGAAAGGAGTTTTAGACACAAAGACATAGCACATTACCATCAACACGCCCCCTTACCCATCGTTATTTCCAAACCATTCAATTTGTCTACACACCATACAAAAAAAAAATCAAAATCCACTATTCTCCTAACGCTCAGACACGCTGCATATCCCCTGATATTACACCACCAACAACGCGCTCATATCCCTCCCTCGCGCATTACCAAACAAAGCCACCCGTAACGCACCTCTCACTCGGCGCCACTTTTACCACCTCTCTCCCTCCTTCATATAACCTCACCCCCCTCCTCTCTCACTCCATAACAATCGGGCGTCGGAGAGCAGCCAGCGGCAGCGGCAACCTCTCCGAAAGATAGAAATAAACACATCCCTGGAAAACGCATCGACGGGGCGCCCCATAACCATAACCCACGTATTCGCACACCCACATACACATACGTACATTCTCCCTACTCCCCTCTGGCGAAACGGCGCGTGCGCGGATGGGTGGCAGAGGGGGGCGTTCGAGTAGAGTCGCGCGGCGACGGGAGAGAGAGAGCGGCGACCGCGTGCAGCGGTGGCGGCGGTGCCAGTGGCCCGGCAGTACGCCCCGCGCCCTCGGCCGAAGCGTTTCGCATATACGAAGAGAAGACGCTTGCTAGCTCATTCGCGCGCGCGCGCGAGTTAGAGACGTTGTTGTCGTTGTCGTTGGTAGGTTGTTGGTCCGGGTAGACAAGTGTACAGTTGTCGATAGTGAGGGATTGATAAGAGAGAGGGAGTGGATGCTGCCGATGCTGCGACGCTGCTGCGAGGACGAGGAGGACAGGCTGCAGGATTGTTGACGGAAAAGGAGGTGTGTGTTTGATAATGGAGGAGGAAGATTGTTGACGTAGGGGTTGTTGTTGATGTTGCGCTGTACGTTGCGGTGGCGATGATATGAGGAGCTTGAGACGATGATGGAAGTTTGAGGTATTAGGGGAGGATGTCGGAGGATGTAGACGGTTGTGTATCTAGCCAAGTTTCCGGTTGTTTAACTTTTGGTTTATTTCTAATAATCCTCTCGTGTTCTGTAAAACTTTACAAACGTCGAATAACTGAGTTTATGAACGAAAACGCAATTATTTACGCGAGCGTCTACAACGAACTCCGACGTCCTCAGACTATACTTACCTCCTAACAAAAGAGTACTTCACCTTTACGGTCATTCATCGTTCTACGAAACATCGTAGAGCCAAAACAATCACCCAGCCATATTCCCTTCACATTCGCATTTTCGTATACCAACTTACACCTCCTCGTACTAACCTCTTTGAAAGTGTAAACAAGCCACCGTTGCCGCTGCTGCCGACAACAGATCTCTCAGACTCTTATACACTTGCGTGCAGCAGCAGAAAGTCTCTCTCCAAATCCTCTATTGTAGGTGCACCTAGCGCAGCTCAAAGGCCACGCGCTCTCTCGCGCCGTGCTTTATAGACGCTATATATACATATACTCTGCGCCAAGGGCATTAATATTACAATGGTTTGTGGCTAGTAAACGTCCGCGGGGCTCACGGTTATATTTCGCTCGCAACTCCCAGTCGGCCGGTTTGTCATTGCGCCGGAAATTGCCGTGTTTCATTGCGAGATAATCCAGCCTGCGCGCGCGTATTATTTGTCGGCTGCTACTGCTGCTGTTGTAATTCCATTTATATGCCGGTCGCCCCCGCGTATATAGCTGCGCATATACGTACATATCGTATGGGTGGGTGTAAGTTTCGTATATATGCGTATGGAAAGTTTTAATGTGATAGAGAGGGAGAGAGGAAGGGACGACGGTAACTGGATTTTTATTGGCGAGGTAAAATTGATGCGCGTGCACGTATCGCTCTTTGTATATTAAACGCCGCGCTGGATGCTGCTCTGATGCAGTGTGTACCGGAGATGCGGAGCTTTACGTGTATACAGAGAGTGAGTGTCAGAGAGCTTGAAATGTCAGGATACGCGCTCGATTACACGAGCGTAGGGAACAGAAATTCAGAGACGAACTTTTTCGCGTAAAAACTTCGTGGTAGTCTTTTCTTGCGAGTACTATAATAACCTTCAACTCCACTCCTTCTTCTACCCCTAAAAAAAGAAACTAATTTCCCCTAACGATGCCGCTCTCCAGCATCCTTCCGAAAGGTCATTCTCCCTCGCAGCCTCTTCTCTCTCCTATGAAAAATCGCATATAACTCGAGCTGGCGCGAACGCGAAATCGACGCTCTCCCTTCTCTAAGAGTGTTTTTGTCGGCGCTTTTTGCCCCTCGCCAGTAGTGTGCGAACCCCCCCAGCTGTAACGTCGGTTTGTAGCCCGTGACAGCTCGTTTTTCTCGCGGGCAGAGAGGGTCGCTCTGCCGCCGACGCCGCGCTTTTTTCTCTTCCTCGCGCCCTCTCTTCTTCCTCTGAGCATAGTAGAGAGAAAGATCGATTCTCGCGCGTCACGCACGCTGTGGTGGTGTGCCTTGCACAGACGCGCGGATCCGATTGAAGTTTCGCGCCGCGTGTCGAGGAGAGAGAAGAGATTTTACGTGCGTCGGTTGTGTGATGATGGCGTGTGGGTACAGGGTATGTGGTACAGAGAGGTGCCGAAGGAGTATCTTGGAGAAAGGCCGAAGGAGTATCTTGGAGAAAGGATTATAACGTTGTTAGCGTGTAGTTCGGGTCAGGATAATTCAGTTGCCGGAGTTCTCTGGCTGCAGAGTGAGCGTGTGTGTGGTTATAAAAAAAGTACATGGTCTTGGAGAAAGATGTGCGGTAAATATTTGCAGGCGACTGAGGTTTCGGATAAAAAGGTTGTACATGTGTGGAGGGAAGTAGAAAAGGATGTTATTAGCTTTGTACATAAATTCTCGCACGTGCGAACGGAATGGCTTCATTCTTTATTAAAATTACGGCTTCCTTAAAAGTTTCAAAGTAAAAAAAAAGAAATTCCATCTCGGTTAAAATTCAGCCAACTTTGTTTAGATTATCCAGGGCAAAAAGGGCCCTTTCCCTCATTAATAAGCCGGGTATAC
>JAPYZO010005050.1:0-17167 GCA_030522905.1 Torymus flavipes | reverse complement strand
TTTCCCGGACGAGGGTGGCGGGCATTTTCTTGGAAAAATAGCGAGAGACTTGTGGAACGCGGGAAGGAAAGTGGAGGAAAATTACTTTGAAGTGCAGTGTATAGATACATATACACGCGGAGGGATTGAATGTTACAATATGAGGAGAATTTCCGCGCGTTTGCGAGAGGGAATTTTAGAGGAGGTTTTGTTCGAAGTGAAGCAGCCGATTTATAGCTGTTTGAATTATCGTTTTTGTAGTATGTAGCAAAAGTTGAGCAATAAAATATTCAATAGATCCCTTACATTCGAGCTTATTCTTGCACCGAAAACTCCACAACGTGACAGAAGCCAATCTTTTCCTTCTCCTTATATACCAATCCCAACTTTAAACTTTAATCGTCGCATTGTAAATCTCGGCGCTCCCTGCTAGCAACAATGCCTATACTAAACATCCCCTGCAAAACAAAAAGCACCGCATCACGTCTACGTCTCTCTCTCTCTCTCTCCCCTCTGCGCGCCCCGGGGGCACAAGTCGAACCGATTGAAATTCCAGCGAGGCATCGGCTTTTTTTCTCCGCTCGCACTAAAAACTCTCTCTCTCCTGCACTACTATACTACTACACGCGTCCCCCTTAAACGCGAGCAAGGGAGAGAGAGAAAATCGTGTAGAAATGGCTCTTAATTACACCGATCCCATTGAATTTCGTCCGGCGCTGTTCCCCCCCGATGCCGCACGTGCGCCGCAGAAGTGTTTCTCGAGTCTCCCCTTCGTGAACGCTGTACACTATACATGTGTGTGTGTATGTGTGTATGTATACAGTTGTATACAGAGAGATCTACTTTGGGATTTTCTTCTGCAAATTCCTCCGTGCACACTGTGAATAATTGGCCAAACGCGGACAGGGGGGAGTCGTGTATAATTGTGGGCTTTCGCGATTTTCCGTCCGGCCGAGCGGCTCATCTTTTCCAGCTTTCCCCGGCGTGCGCGCAGTGACGTTTGATATGCCCCGCAAGCTGGTTATGGGGGGGGAGAAATCGAAATTTCGGGATGGCTGCGCGTGAAATTCTTTTTTTATTGGGTGTGTTTGGTGTGATGGATGGGATGAGCGAGGTGCAGCGTAATGTCTTTTTGTATATTTTTTTTTCTTTTGCCGAGAGTTTGAGTTTTTTTGAATGGGGGAGAGAGGTGGAGGTAGTTACCGTGATTTCACGGCTAGGATTACGTGGAATTTATTATTTAGAAGATGGGGATGGGCGATGGTGCGCTTGTACGACTTTTTATAAATTTATAGTTTATAACGCATGGCTAAGATGGCGTGAGTATAATGTATAAAGTAACGAATCGATATTATGAAATTTGTTTTAGAAAATGGAAAAAAGAAGAATTATTGGATATCCGTATTTTTTCGTATGAAAAAGTTTGCATTCAATCTTCTTTATTTTCCAATAAACTTCTATAATCTACTATATATCCTAGTTAATCTGATCAGTCCCTAATAATATTCAAACTATGTATGAAAACCATTAAAATGCAGATTATAATAGCCAATAAAAATTGTTGACTATCCCATTCTATTTTTATTACGCAATATCTCATCCTCTCGACATCCTAAATCACGCGAAAAACTACAGGATTAAACCACTCGTGTCAGCCATTACCGCTCTAAACCTCCCATTACACCTCAAAAATCCGCGCCTAGCGAACTAATCCTTCCGCGCTCCCTTGCAACCATATTGAAAAAGAAAATAACCGTAAGTCAACTACTCTCCGTCGGATTTAAACCGGCCGACCCTCTCGGCATCCCCGTAATCTTTATCTATATACGCAATATTTGCTCGTTTTAACGACAGCTCGCCGCCCCCCTCATCTCGCGGCGCGATTGTAATATCGAGAGATCGATAGTGACGGGGGACGATGACAGAGGGTGGCTGGATAGCTTCTTTTTTTTTCTTCTTTCCTCGAGGTATCGTGAAGGATGGCCGGTTATGAGTGATTTTTATCTGGCTGAGATAAGGCGGCGCTGCGTTTTTTTTCTTTTGGCGAGATAAGCGCTGGTGAGGATGATTGAATGCGGTGTTGATTGTTAATGATAAGAAGGTGGGAGCTTGTTTATTTCGTTTAGGTTTGCTTTGCGACGTAAAAAGGTAATGTAGTGTTTAATGGAAAAATATACGTGGAATGAAACGAAGGAAGTAAAAAAATTTTATTGCTGATGTCAGGGATTCCGAGTTTGCAACGGTGAGCTTTCGAAAGTAGGTTAATACATTATACGTATATTTCTTTTTTTATACGCGCTCTCGAGAGAAATTTCGTTTTTCGTCTGGCTTAAACGCTGAATTACGCGCGTCACGTACACCCGAGGATAATTCTTCTTTCAGAAGCGTAATGGAGTCACGAAGCTAAACTAATTTTTTCCTGCAAGTTTACCGCCACCCTTTCTATTCTTAAACTCAATCTTTCAGCCAATCTACTTTATTTTTTCAGGCGTCTTATTCTATTATTAAATCAACCGCAATTCATATACATTTTATTTGAAATGAATTATTCCTTAGTTAAACTCACGTCATTTACAAAATAATATTGGCTACGTTTGCAAGAATAAGTATAAAAAATGATCCCCTACTTTTACATTATTTTATCGGTAACATTTTTTCAATCTCAGAATTAATCAATAAAAATAAACAACGCACTTGTCTGTCACACTACGAAAGACACTTATCATTCATTGCCTTATACAAAAACACAACACACGCCATACACTATCTCTCCACCGCTAATCCGACCAACAATCCCCCAAAAAACACAAACGCCACGCGCTCGCGCGTCTATCAAAGAAAAGAAAACCGCCAACGCTAGGGCGCGCGTAATCTAATAACGAGTTCCCGCTCGCGCGGCACGCGCCCGCTGAATAGCCGGGCACACAGAGAGGGTGTCGCCCTGGTATCGCGACTCTCTCTTTCGCGCGCGCCATTGTGCATTAGCATCCATTCAGGGCAGCCGGTAATCGAATCCCGCGAGAGAGAGAGAGAGAGAGAGAGAGAGAGAGGAGAGATAGCCGAGTTCCGCGGGGGATTTGCGGTCGACTTCCGCCGGGGCGGAGACGACTATGAGAGACGAGTTGTAGTATCGCGATTCCCCGCAAATATTTCCATTTCCGATCGAGCGGTGAGGGAGAGACATGTATGCGTGTCGTGGATGGTATATGACCGGTTGCGGCGGTGATGATAGTGGTGTGATTTTTTGGTGGATGGTGTAATTTTTGTGACCAAAGGTTTTGTAAAATAAAGATTGAGGCGGTTAAATATGTAGCGAGGTGATGCAAAAATTAAATTGTATGATAAATTCTTTTGGACAACTGATCTGCTTTAATTACTAATCAAAATTCGTAACAATTATAGTAAAAATTCATAAAAGTAATAACAATTTTTACCACAAAATTTATCTTTTTCGTGTATAAAAGAATTTCTTTTAATTTATCTTTAAATAAAAAGAATAATTTAATGGAAATGATGGAACAAAATAGAACGTCACATCTCGAAGAAAAATTGCAAAAGTGAGCCCTTCTTCATGTAAAGATATGTTACTATTATCAACATTTTTTAATATTCAATATAATTTACTATGGCAGAAATCTTAATTAATGTTCAGTGACTGAAACAGCACTTTTTTCGATTATTTTTCTTCGAGATAAGAATTAATTAAAAAAAATATTAGGATTGATGAAATTAAGCAAGAGCGTCAAATATTTGCAATAAAATACTTTATTTCATGCAAAGCAGCATTATAACAAGCATAAATATGTGATAATTGTATATGTATGACAATGAAGAGTGTTAATGTGATTTATGATGCACCTAGAATAAAGCTTTTTTTATTGCATATGATATAGATGAACAATCGATATTCGATAATGCGGTTGAAATATATATTTCGCCTCCTTTTTTCCTCCTCGCTCTCTTTCGCTCGTACCCCAAAGCTATTTATCATGATCTGCGTGCGTGTGAGTGTCTGTGTATCTTTGGGGGCTGGTCCGACGGAACGGGGACGAGAGAGGAAGAGAGAGCGAGTGTATCTCCTAACCGCCTTATCTGTCGCCTCCCCGCTCTCTCTTGCCGTATGCTAAATTGAATATGAAATTATGCAGCTTATCGCCCCGCCATACGGGCGGCTGACTAGATAATATAGCGCCTATAATGCCTTATTTAAGGAAAGGAGTCTGTCTCTTTCTGTCTCCCTCTCGGCACAGTTTTGCAGATTCGCTGGAGCATGTGAGCTGTTTCGGAAGTAAAATGATTTAGTTTTTAGTAGCGTTATTTGAAGCGGAATGATTCCGTGCTTAGCGTATTGATGTAGAAAAATTGATTAGGAATAGATGAGTTGAAAAAGCCCTGGCACGGTGCGTCTGATAGGTAGGAATTGATGGTTTTGATTAGTGAAGCTGTCCAGGAAAATTCCCTGGATTGGGAAGGGCCGACAATATAAATGAGAAAAGAATAAAACAAATGTCTTCTCTATATCAAGATTACGTACCAGTTTTCACTAGATTCAAAGATATTTTTCTGCTACATTATTCAAGATTAGTCAAACTGTGCGTAAGTGATTGGTAATCGAGCGATTCCTCTTAGATTCGTATCTCGAGCAACTGATTAATGAGGATTTGTTTCAGATTCGTCTGTTAAGTAGTTCTGCTTTCTCATTATCAAAACAATGATTAGCTTATACGTATTGCACCGAGCTAAGTGGATCAGCTATGATATAACACCATTCCACCAGTTTATCAAAACAATAGTGTAAGCTAATTGTTGAACATTTGTTCAAAATTCAATTTGAATAATAAAAATTACAGAGAGTGGAGTATTTGGCGATTTGGTTAGCATAGGTGAGCTTTTAACCATAGCCAGTTACTCCAATGATGATGTTCAAACTCACCCGTCTTCACTTGGTATTTCATCGTCGTCGAGCAATCGAGCAGCAGCTGTTGAAGCGTCACACCGGACTCGGGTATCTCCAGATCCAGTAGCTTCACCATGTCCGACGGATGATGAAACTCCAGCACCTTCGAGTTCCGGTCGTTCTGCTGCTTTATGTAGTCGACCAGTATGTCGACCACCTTCATCAGGAACTCCTTCGTGGCCGGAAATCCCTCGGCATTCTGCGGCAGGATATCTGTACACCATCATACAACACCCACCCACACATTGTTGGATTATACTTAACTAATCTTCTGGGTACAGATTACGTCTATGTACATCTCCGAGTGACAATTCGAGATACGATTGTGGGTCCATTCGAACTTTGCTTTTTAAGCTGGAATTGCCACTCAAAGTGTCGTTAACGGACAGGGCAGCAGCACAACTACGACGGCGGACAATAGGCCGGTCATTCCAAACTTTCATGCCCAGTGCGCGCAATCAATGCACATCGATTGTGTTTTGTGTTCACTCTCACCGTGTGCTGCGACGCTGTTATCACTCGACGATTATCAGAATGGCTTCACCTCATCAAACAATTGAAAGTATAGACTTAAATTGACACACTCTCACTTGTTTGGTGGTATGACACCATCTTTGTTCTTCGGCCACAACTCTCGTTCATCTTCCTTCCGTTTTCGTGTATTTAGCGAAGCTTCGTGCAAAAGCATATAAACTACCACGTGCAAATTCAGACAAAAATAACATGCACAATAATACCATAATAAACTGGACAAACAAAAACTTCGCATTCGCAAACATATATACTCAAGACTGTATTACACCCTCTATTAGTAAGTCAACTTGGGAGTCCTAAGCCACAGACCCCTCCATATACGTTCCCTATTTCTTTTATTGTTATCCCCAGGATAAATCCCGCGCTACCCTCCCCTAGGCTCTCTATGCGATTTCATTTGTGTACATTGATATTTCAATATTATCTTCACCAGCTCCGGTTACTATACTCATACTCCCAACAACCAGCGCCAACTATCCGCGGTTAAAAAATTGCCCGGCCAACGCGAGCATCAGTTAAACCAGGGGAACAAAAGAGGAAGTGAGAGCAGCTACGGGGAGAGTCGGGAGTGTCTGATCAGCCACGTCGGACGGGCGAAATCCCCTAGGCTTGCCCGGGTAAGATCCGGCTAATCTCGCCCCATCAATCTAACGTCTGCGAAGGCGCGCGCCAGCGGATCTCGTGTTCCCCCGGCGCTTATAGTTTTCACGAGAGGCAGATAAGGAGCGAACCTTATTTAATACTCTCTTTTTCTCCCTACCCTCGTAAGAGAGAGGTAATACTCTCTCGGTCTTTCGAGTGTCACTTCATCGGAATGTATTAAGCCAAACGCGTGGCTAATTTTTTTTCTCTCGCTCTCTTTAAAGACACCAGCTGGAAAATGTTACTGTTTTCGCGAGTTCGAGGTCTTTATTCCGCAGGCAATTAGCGCACTAAATCTTACGGGTACTACCGCGCCAGCTGCGGACTTTAATCAGAGTTGCGGGGGAATACTGGCTATATAAGGAATTAGCTAGACGCGGCCGATTTATATGCGAGATTAAGAGCCGGCGGTTTCGTAAAATTCAATTAATTAACGATCGCTTATGCAAAAAACAAAGGAGAAAACAGCCGACGTGACGATGACGGATCGCGGCAAACAGTTCTGTATGCAAATCCAGGCCATTAATGCGCATGCACCGCAAAGAGACGAGATTGAAAGTCACGAAGACGAGACGCGCTCCTTATCGGCGCGCGACACACGCCAAAATGTAAATACGCGAGAACCCTTCCCTTCAACAACCCCCGATCTCTCTGCGGTGTTGTAATCTGTCGCCTCTCGAACTCTTCGGACTAATTCTAAATCCTCGATTATTATGCACCCTTCCGTACGCGCCAGCTACTCTGCTGTCAAAACTCACGCGCGGAATCTGTGTCGGCACGTCGCTCGCGCGTTTATTGATTTTAATCGAGAGTAGAGCCGAACTTATCGCCGCCGTCCAAACGTGTTTGTAATGAGGGGATTTCAAAGTCCCGCGTCGAGTGGCTTTTGAAAGGTATTTTTAAAGGACTACTAAAGCTGGGTTGATAAAATATGGTGGCAAGGACGTTGTAAAAACAAACCTTTTTGGGAGTTAAAATATTGCCAAGGTTTTAGGCAGAAAAGGTTGCCAATTGTATGTAGGGTTTCATGGTTTTGAGAGATTTTAAAGAAACTGATTTTCATGATGTTATAACGCATTTAACATGAAAAGTTTGAAACATTAAACTATCAAGTGATACTAACAAGTGATTAATACTTTACAAGCTCTTATTGTTAAACGAATGAACGTTTATTCAAAATATCAATGAGAAAAGCTCTGTCTAAACTATGTCTAATATCCACAAAAGGGTACAAATGTTAGTATTCCTCTTTCCCCCTAATTCTCAGGGTTCGCAACCCTGCTTCAACAACGAAACCATCCAAAATTCCAAACAACACACTAGCAACAACAACTCCTACTTCTACCACCAGCAACAGCGCTCAAAACCGCGCCCAACACAGCACACAAAATTGCATAATCGCAAGAGTTCATGCAGGAGATAAAGTTGCTTTCGTAGTAGGGGGCTGGGGGGAATGAAGCTCACCCGAATACTTGAGGTTACAGTGCTCCTTGGAGAGCGCGTACGTGTTTTCGGCACTCATGAGTCTGGTGGGCGAGTGCGTTCGGGCGAAGTTCTGAAATGCAAAGGGGGAAAAGGCCCCCCGGAGCCACTTGAAAATGCGCTCTCTGTCACTCTATATGGTCCTTTTTTCCCCACACACACACGCATTTTCGAGTTTCATCGTGTTCGTATACGTATATTATGCGCGAGCGAAAGAAATGTCGCTGTTCTCTACGGAATATGAAAGTCGAAAGCGGCGCATACAGCGTTGTTAAAAAAAAAATTTATAGAGGTAGAGAGAGATATTTATATATACATATACATATGTGCAGAATAGAAGAGAGAGAGAGAGAGAGAATAAAAGGAAGTATAATGCTAGAGAGAAGAGAAGAGAGACAAGCGAATTAGAGATAGAGAGGTATAATGAGATAAAAAAAAGTAGGTACAGCGAGTAAGAGAGAGAGAGAGAGAGGATGGCAATGCATGGGCCTTACATATAAGTATTCCTTGATCGCTGTGATTTTAGTGCCGATCATTTGCACATTGTCCATGTCTCTGCAGTGCCCCTCGCCTCAGTTCCCTACAACAGTCAACAACAAACAGTTCCGCTACAGTGTGTCTTGAGCTCTGATTCTGATTTTGGTTACGTTTTCTTTTTTGTTCTTTTTCTTCCCCTCTCTCTCACTTCATTCTGTGCATTCTCACTTTCTGGCACTCTCGACAATTGCGAGTGCCAGAAGTAATAACGAGAGGAGCACCGATGGAGCACGGCAGACTCTGAGCGACCAAGGAAACGTTCTTTTCTTTTTTTTTGCTTTTTTTATCAGTGAAACTCTGATAGGCAGAGTTCGGTTGATGTTTGATATTCCGATTGTGAAATGTATAGAGTTGATTCAATGAATTAGTTGATCGTAGAAGAAGAAATAGATGATGATGATGATGGAAGTAGTATGTATGGATAATGGTTGACTGATGCTTTTGAAATAGCTTGATGGTATCTTGATTGTATCTTGATTGTATTGCGATACGTGGTACGCTAGACCGATAGCTGTTTCCGGAGGATCTACGGTAATCCAAAATGGCGACATCCAACATGGTTGCCTGAAATGTAAGCCGTCAAATAACAGGAGACAGTGCCCGCAATTTAAATGGTTTGAGTATATCTTTATTAGTTTATAATCTAGGTTTCATCCACCATTTTGTGTCTGACAAAAAAATAATATTCATTTGCAAATTACTACACGATCAATATGTACATTTCTTACACATCATACTATCAGCAAACTATATTACAGTAACCTTAACTGTAGTCTTAAATTTCAGATGCAAATGTATCAAGTTTAGTCAGCTATCCTCTACAGAATACGTTCGGAGCAGAAGAAAATTTCAAGGAACAAGACCCGATATATACATGTATGCATCAGCATAAAAAGATGGGACATTAGCAAGATGGCCGAATTGGGACGAAGGGCGATTCTACAATCCGTGGCCCGAGCGGAATAATTCAGACCGCGCGGCGCGGTATATCATGTCGTTAAAATGCTTCTGGCATCGGGCCAATGCCAAAATGGCGGCCGCCCCGAAGTTCACGGGCTTTCTTCGTCTGGAATTCACTGCCTGATCCAGTCGCCGACGCTGGGCATTATCGCACACAGCTCTCAACTGCCGCCTTATTACTTAATCGCCGGGAGAAAACAGGAGTTCTGATTCTTTAATGACAGCGCGTGGGTGTATCGCGAAATCGCGACTCGCTACAAACTTGATCGCTCTTCGAGTGTCTTCTATAGTAGAGAAAACTAGAACGAAGAAAAGTACTATACAGGTCGGGCTTCTAATGGCGCGAGAACGCTCTAAATTCAAATACTTTAATAAGATGCAAGGGATGATGCAGCGCCGGATCCGTGCAACTGCAGCCCGGATATGCTAATGGAAAACCGTAAACCCCTGGGCGGAGGGGAGCTGGAGGAGAGAAATTGAGGAGCTTTGCGGCTCGGCTGTAATTTAACTGTGGCTCCTGAGTACGAACCACTTATCCGATAGTTAACATTACGACGCTTCGGCGTAAATGTGCCTTGCGACGGTTGCGTAATACGACTATATAGGGTATTTTGCGGTTGAGATTTTGGTGATAATGAATGACGGTGATAGTAATGGATGATTTTTGGCGATTCTTTTGTAGAAATGATTGATTTATACAAAATTGACTGATATTTTCAAATCAAGTAATTGTCTTGTCCAGCACAATCAGAGATCTGTTGGCAAACAATTTCAATTTAGAGATAGGTTATTGCTACAGCTTAATAATCTTGTAACTATATTTAATGAACGTTATTGGTTTATATACAATCTATTCTACAAATCTATGAATGGTCTAATTGACAGAATGAGAATACATGTGGCGTGATTCATAGAAGAATGTATATTAAAGGAGGTAAGAGAAGTAGAAAGTAGATGAAATTCAGAGAAAAGTCTTATGAGTGAAATTGTGATATTGTTGGTTGAACCCTCTTCGATGCCTGCTCTACAACATAATGAGAATTTACAAAGGCTTTAGAGTTTTTGTTTAATCACAAAGTTCACATAAATTGATTTCAACCTTAGCAATATACACGTACATCTTCGCCATACAACTCTAAAGCCTTGAAACTTATATAGAGTATAATCAACTATAATACAATTGGCACCACTGTATTCAATAGCATTGTATAGGTATAGGAGACACACCCACCTCCCGTCGCCACATCCCATATCTCGATCGGCTCCCCAGAATTACCTCACATTGTCCCACCAGTCGGCCCTCCAGCACCTCAATTCCAGCTCGCGATCGAGATACGGGAACTCAGTAACAATCGAAGCCAGCTCAACCAACCAGAAAGTAGGTATAATATAAACTCCAAACCCACCACCCGCGATATGATAAAAACCACTAATGACAATAATAATCCCAGCAGCAGCAGCAGCAACGGCGCGGTGCAGTGTGTCTGTCTCCCCGATCTGGCTCCGACTCTCGACTGCTCCTGTCTCTCTCCTCTCTCACACTCTGTCTATATACAGCTATATACACAGGTGCGCGCGCGTGCGTATGTGGGTGTGGGTGCTGCACTGTGTACCACCGTGGATGGAGTGAGAGTATAAGAAGAGAGACGGAGGAGAGACGGAGAGAAGGAGGAGAGCGAGAGAGAGAGCTGCTGCTGCAAGGCTCTCTGCCTTGACTCGGCGGGGAGAGCGAGAGCGAGCGAACGGGCCTTGGGGTGGTTTCGCGCGGGACTGCGAGACCGTCGCTGCCGACGCTTCGCAGCCTCTCACACTCGCTCACCGCTCTCACCCCCCGCGTGACCCAGTTTCGCGCGCACCGCGCAGGACGCGGCCGCCTGGGCGTGGCCACCCACGCCCACGGGCCAATAGCGTTGTGGCTACGTGCACCCCTCTCGTGTGTAGGGAGAGAGAGAGGATAGACGAATCTTCCCTCTGACACGCCGAAACTTCCTGTGAATGCCGTAGTAGTAGTACGTGCGCGCGTAGGCGGAATATCATCCCCCCCTGTGGACATCCCTCGCGTACGTAGGTATCCCGCGTACCTACGTCGGTTAGCGTATATAGAACAGCAAGGAGAGAGAGAGTGTGGAATGACGTCGAGAGAGAGGAGAGTTTTGTCGGGTACTCGCGTACTTGTCGGGCCGATTATGCACTTTGCCGTGTGTGTAACGACGTTATACACCGCGTCATTCCACCCACGCGTGTACACATAGATATAGACAGACGTATACGTACGTGAGTTTCTGTCTCTCTGCGTCGCGAATCAATTGGCGAACTTTGACGTTGAGCCGAGGATGCGCGTGCCTGGTGTTATCGCCTTCCCTTGTTGTATATGTATGCTCGCATGCTCTCGGGAATATTTATTTTCTTGCCTCGTTTTTCTCACCCGAGGATGGATATATACGGTTATCGGCGTGTCACGGCGTCGGTCCGCTTAGAATTTACATTTCAGGATAATTGCCGCGCGGCGCTGAGTAATGGCTAGGGTGCTGTTGGAAGAAAAAGCTCTA
Organism: Torymus flavipes; assembly: GCA_030522905.1. Classification (NCBI taxonomy): domain Eukaryota; kingdom Metazoa; phylum Arthropoda; class Insecta; order Hymenoptera; family Torymidae; genus Torymus; species Torymus flavipes. The sequence continues at coordinate 5,527 of JAPYZO010005050.1, read as the reverse complement.
TTCCTATTTATTTACGCGCGAGCTGTAATTAATCATTCCGCGTGTGTTCGTACACATACTTTAAAAGATTCCCGTACTTTTAAATGGACGCTGAGGGTGAAAGTAGGTTATCGGAGTATATACGTGCTCGCGATGGTTTGCATTTCAATATCGGCGAAATTTATTGTGTCATCGCGGGGCCAAGGCTTCCGTGTTCGCGAGAGGGTGAGATCAAGCGCTCGGCGCTGAATAATGGATATTTTTCAAAGGCACAATGCGGGATCTCCTTGGCCACTGACTCGCGTCTTATGTGGCGCAACCTTCGCCTGTGTGACAAAAAAAAAGTCATTTGGGGCTTGACAGGCGGATGTTTCTAGGAATGTAGTCGCGGCTGTTGGGAGTAAGGAGATCGATGGATTTGAGAATTACTTTTAAGAAAGGATTTAATGAAAAGTAGTGAAATGCAGTGAGTAAGTTTTAGAAATATTGTTCCAGTTTGTAGAGAAAGATAAACTTTCGTTGTTAATGCTTTTATGCAGCAGGTGCATTTCCATATGATATTCAATATATTTGAAGATGCACCACATGTGTATATCTTTGAGGAAAAAGTAATACAGAATACTGACGATGGAAATAGTAAACTTTGTACTGCAATATAATAGAAGAAGATTATGCAGAGGAAGTAATTAAACGATACAGATTAGGAAATTTGAGCGCGTATGCGTTAATTTTATGGAAATTTAGAGAAAATGTTTTACCTCGGGGAGAATTTTTCATCGATGAAATTTACATTTCTAAAGGGTATACTTATGCGCGAGGACTTTCAGCGATAAAACGACCAAAAATCTTAAAATGGCTTTTCGCAAGTTTTTTCATATTTGACGCGCAGTGTGCTATAGATGCGCTCTTGAAAGTTTCAACGTGAGAACGAGGTCACAGTAGCTAAACTAAAGTTTTTTGCTCGAGCGCCCGACGGCAAAGTGAATTTTACTGTCTCAACTTTATAATATTTTGAGTACCCCCCATGCTTCATAAGTAATATTAACAGTTTTTGAAAGATTGTCTTTTATAAAATGAGTTTCAGGATTTTGGAGGATAAAGATAACATTTTTAAGAAATTATTCGGGTTTTTCAAACAGAACTTGTATGATATTCTATTTTATAACTGTAAATCTAATATAAAAATATAAAAATGTAAATTTAATTTAATCGTGAAACTATACTTTTGCATTGTGAAAATCTCGTAAAAAATAAAGGATTCGATATAGTATACCGGTTAAAAAGGCATAGAAGTCGAAGTAAAAGGGTAAAGCCGTATACATACTTGTTGAATATCTCAAATAAAGTGGCATAAGTGGCCTGCAAAAAAGTGCTATAAAGAAGCAGCCAAAGGATATATAAGAACCGGAGCATGTAGGGAATGAGAAAAATATAACACTTTAAGTGAAACATAAAGAACGAGGGTACAGTAATATCAAAGGGAGAAAAATTTTCAAGACAAAATGCTGTAATAAAGAAAAAAAATTGTATAAGAGGGTCACCGAGGCGAGCAAATATACAGTGAGCAGAAAAAACAGAGCGAGATTGATATCTGATATTTAGGAAAATAGAGAGCAAGACGTGATATCTTACAACTTGTGGACCATACTGTATTACATCTTCCGTAATATCACACAATTTATACTTATACACGAAAAATATCGAACTCCCTTCATATTATACTTTTTCAACACCGGTCTCACCCAACCCAACATATACCTTCTTCCAGTTCATCATAATTACGGCTCATTAATTTTTTTTTCCACCATCGCCTTCTCATTCCCGCTAATGAGCGAACAACCGCGTCCAATCACGCGCGCTGGCAATTAAGCCGGATCGATCAAGACACCGTGTCCCGCTCATTACCCAGCCTTCTCCTCATTTGCATCGCCTCTTTCTTCCTCTCCCACTGGCCTCTTAAAAAAAATTAACCGATCGATTATTCTGTCCTCCTCCTCCTCCTCTCTCTTAAAAATCCTTCGCGCGCGACGGAACATCGCCGTGGCGTCGTCTCCTGAGGAGAGAGTAGGCCGAGGTAGCAGCAGTAGCAGCGTGATTTATCCCCGTGAGAGGGAGGGGGCGCGCGTGCGCGCGCGAGGGCGGAGAGGCACGGCAAGATGGACGCCGGCCAATGGGGAGGGCGCGCCGCGCAAGATGGCCGCCCTCAGAGGAGAGGAGGGCGAGCCGCGCGCTGTGATCAATACTTACGTCCTTCGCTGAGGTAGAGGAGGAGGAGAGTTCGGCAACTGCCGCGCGCGCGCGAGAGATGTTTGTTCTTTGGGTATGAGCCGTCTATTTTCCGGCTGCTGCCTGCCCGCGGGCGCCCACGCGACGGAATTGGACCGGGTGCTAATGTCCGAGAGAGGGAAGAGCTTTTTTCCGGCTGCTTTTAGAGTTGTAAATGGCTGCTGGCTGTATAAGTGAAACGCTCTTTTTACAGATTAATTCTGTTATTCTTGTTTGCAGTTGGTTTTCTGGGGGTATTAAAGTTGCTGGTATGGATACGTGTTAGCGAGTTATTAAAAAATTTTAGTATAACGGACTGATGTTACAGCGATGGGCGAGAAAAAGAGACAAAATGCGAACTAAGTGCACTATAAATTTTTTTATATGCGGTAGTGGGTTATCTCTAGTGGTGATGCGAGATCAAATCTTTATGAAAATTTAATGTAAACGTTTCGCGTTTAGTATGGTTACATTAAATCAGAGAAAGAAAAATAAAAAAAAGATAACGTTTCACTTATATTAAAAAATTAACCACATTTCATAGCCATTAACAAACTTATTTCTCATTATTTATAAAGTCAATTTCCCGTAAGAAGGGTGTGAAATTATGGCTTTATTTTTTACGATAAGCCGCTTTGAAGATTTCATTGTTGGTCTTTAAGCTGAATGGGTGTATTGTTTTTTTTAAGGGAGGAATTTAATTAACCGTTGATGCTAAGAAGATAATCGTAATGCGGGCGATCGTTTGGATCGTGTGATTGTTTAAAACTGTCTGTTTTTGCCGACGTAATGTCATTTGCTTTTAAATTGGTTTGCTCTTTCGATAAAGTATAAAAGGATTTCGCGAAATTTTCTAAAACTTTACTGGAACGGTATTAGATAAAAGTTTTAAAAATAAATGTCGAAACTTGATATTTTTAATACGAATTTACAGTAATAAGTTTTTAAAGCGAAACTCATAATATTTGTAGTTTATTTAACGATTTCCACTAAAATAAGAAAACTAATACTCTCGGAAAAACAATTTCATTCGGAATTGAATTTAAGAAATCCTCTATTTCTAAATCTACTATCCGTAAGAAAACCTTTTTATGTTACACAATACTCAATTCTACCTCACCAACAATGCTATTAACGCATTCTTTTAAAAATTCAATTCCATTCCAAATTCATTCGAGTGTCATGCACTTCCTTGATAAATTCGCGCAGGCAGCCCTCCGGATGGCGAGATTACTCAAAAAAAGTTAAATTGCTAGAAAGACTCTTTGGCGGGCGCCTCGGGACGAGTGAAAAGTTTTATCCTCCTTGAGAAAAACGAGCGGCGAGGTGAGCCAGCGGTTTCCTCCGTTGAGAAAAGTTGCGGTCGATGATTTAACCGGAGGGAATGGAGGAGGATTCCGAAGTGGTCATCGATTTTTCTAGATTGCGCAGAGCCGAGGAAAGGATAGTGAACCAACGTGACGTTATAAATGAGTCTCGCTCGAATTCCAACGCAGACAATTTTGCCTAAACACCTCCGAGCGGATCGAACTAATTTCCTCACACAGGGGTGGTGAGTGAAAGGAAAGAAAAATACAAGGCGAGAAACAGCCCACGCGATCAGTTAATCGAAATCGTGACTAGAAATTAGAGGCGCGTGCATGCGACAGCTTGTGAAAAAAGTTTTTAATAAATCCAGCTGCAGACGCGCTCTTTTTTCTATTAATTTCGGCGTGACCTAATGGCTGTTTCACGCGGCGATTGTCGCTTCTCGATCGTGGGGGGCTGTGGAGATTTCATTAATGCCGCGTCGTAAATGACGCTATGAACTTTTGTCTTTATTACTGTCGGAAATTGTTAATAAGAGAGGGGGTTTTTACGGTGATGGCTTTTTTATTGTTATTCTTTCACCTTCTTCTTTAGTCAAGATGCATAATGATGACGAAGTCTGTAGAAATTGCAAAACAGGGAGAGAAGCGAGTTGAGTGGTTTTGACGAAGAAATTCTTGGTTTACAGTTTGTCCCACATCTATCGGTGATGGAAGTCGTCGATACAGTTGCCTAAGCAGACCCGAATGCCATCTTTGTGTGTGTATATATATCTATATATGTTACCATTGAAATACTGAAGGTAGCTTGTTGGATGCCGTCCAACTGTAGGAATTCATTCCGCTGGCTCGCCGCATATCTCGACTAGCCTCAATCTTAATTGTGCAAACCAGAAATCTCGCACAGTAATTGTAATAATAGCTTTCAGTTGTTTATTCTATCTGACTATTTTATAAATAGATATATAGTAAATATGAGACTATTATAAAAGTTTAAAGGTTTATTTGAATGTTTATTTTTATTTGGTGGCATGTAATCATCATATTCTGGCAAAAGTAGTTACCGCATTAAAGAAGGAGTTGTAGATTTTTGAAGGTGACATATTTTCCTAGGACTTTATTTTTGATTAAATCTTCGCAACACTGAATGAGGAATGAAAATCTCGAGATGTTTAGGAAGGACTTATCAAGATAATGGAAAACAATTAGGGCATAACGCTTTTTTAAATTCACTTGGTTATATTTACAAAGTACTTTTTTTGACACTCTCTAAATTCAAGAGATGCAATCTTAAATAAAAACGTTCTTTTAACTGTTATTCTGATGAACTAATCTATCTCTTATTTGAATCTATAAGGCGATAAATTTTCTAACGAAATTTACATTTATATTGATCAATCATCTCAATTTATCTGCAAGTACCCGACACTTTTCCAACTAGAGATAATTCTCAGTATTTAACATAATATCATCTTTAATAATAAGTCTTGATCTAATATTGTTTGATCTGAAGAAACCTTATTCATCAATGCAATTAGTATCAGCGTCGTAATCTTTCGAGTTGTAGATAGCGGCTAAGAATTAAAGACTTATCAATATCCGTTTAAAATCCTTGATATCAGCCACTCGAAGCCTTACTTCATTGTAAGACGTATTGCGTCTGATTGATTTATATATCAACGCGAGATAAGCGTCATAAATAAGACAGTATTTTTCGTATTATCAATTAATTGTTGTTTCGTCTGTTTTCAAACGCGACGAGGAAACACGGAAAGACAATTAAAATAATGGAGTCGCGAAAAATTGGAGCACACAGGTGTATATTTTTTACAATAAATTTGTAAACAAACGATAATCTTTATACATACGCTGTTATCGCTTTTATTTTCGCAACATTTTTGTTTGGTCGAAATATTAAAATTGAACGCAATCAAAGCAGTTTATTTACCTTAGTTAAAAATTGGACTTGATAGATG
>JAPYZO010005049.1:0-13368 GCA_030522905.1 Torymus flavipes | reverse complement strand
CAACAAAAACGCAGGAATCAGCCACGCCGACTTCAAGAGTATTTTTCTGCCTTTTCGACGTTCAACTTCAAATCCTTATAACTTTTGAAGGAATCAACATTTTTTAATTTTCAAAAAAGAAAAATAGAGTTCTTTCTCTGTAGTTTTAATTTCTTTTTTTAAACTTACAGTAGATCATTTCTGGGCTAAATGGCTGAGGTTGGAAGAGGAGGGTTTTTTTTCCATTTTCTTAAAAAGTATACCACTCGATAAGCGTTGTACAACAGCGAATTTCTCTTATGTATACTACAAATAACAATACAAGGAAAACCAAGTACGATAGTGTGCTCGAAAATTTTTTTTCAAAAGTACATTTAGGGTTTTTTCGCCGATTTCGGTAGATTTGCACATATACATGCGGAAGTAGCATTCTTCCTAGATTTCAATTTTTCTTGGATTTTTGTTTAATCACAATTTAAAAAACTTTTTATTTGTATATCTAAAATAACTTTATGTATTCTCTCTCTCTCTCGCTCTCCCCTCTATTGAAACTTTTAAACTTTCTTCAGTGCAACGTTTTCGCTTTAAAACTTTCTGAAAAGTTATTGAAACATGAAAATTTAAGATGAAACGGAATATTACAAAACAAAAGTATAATATATATACATATATATAAACTGAATTTTGACCGCGTTCCAGAAAAGAATATGGAAGAGCGTATTCTAAACCGTGCAGCGCTGAGGTGAAGTATATCCACACACACACACACACACTGTTGAGAGCGCGTGTATATGTAATATACATATACGTACAAGGAATCTCGGCGTGTACCCAGTGGGCAGGGAGCTCTGCCGCCGGTATCTTCCAGGTGATGTTGCCGACGAGCTGCTCGTTGATGGGGTCGTCCGTGAAGCTGTACGTAAAGTTCATGGTCACCTCCGCGTTGTCGGGCAGCACCGACAGATCAGCGCGCATGCATCTGTACGAGATGGCCTCCTCCGAGCTCGCGAAATATTGCACGATGTACCAGCCGCCAAGGAACTGCAGTGACGTATACACATACACGTATAATATACATATAATATGTAGGTGCATTCGAATTATAATTACGAGGATGTAATGAGCGTTGTTACGCAGGTCTAATTGCCGTGTTACTCGGTTGGGTGGTAATTCGCGATTTCATGATAATTGAAGGGAAGACGTGAGGTTTGCTAAGAGGTGCTAGGATAATTGGGTATTTTTGGGTATGGTGAGTAAGATTATTGATAAAATTTTGGGGATCAATTTCTGATTCCTATATAAAATATATAACTTTTTCCGCGAGATATAAATACCCTATTGTATCTTTCATTCATCATAACTTTGCAAATATTTATGTTTCAGAAACGATAGAAAAGAGTTTTAATAGACAGAAAGAACTATTAAATGAATTTTGGTATGTTAATTAAAAATATAAATTTCTTCCAAAATTGTGGTCATTCAAAGACTATTGAAAAATGCGTTATATATATATATTACAATGAACAAAAGATAAATATAAGTTTTAACAAAACAATGCAGATTAGAAACTAAAACTTATATATACTTATATATTTGAAATGAAAGATCATTGGGCAGAGTTACAGATAATAGTCAAAGAAGCCTTTCACGATCTGATTTATTAAAATCATTAACACAATTGGCCAACAATTATTTTTGAGCTTTTGAAGAAATGAATTTGCTGTAAATAAAATAACGTTACTCCAATTCTCAAGCGGAGAGAGAATTAAAGCTTTTCACGCGACAATCTTGTATACAGAAACACTCAACTGATGAAGCGTTAGAAGTGACGCACAAAAATCTAAATTTACCCCGAAAAACTCGGTTATGTACACATTCGCTATTTCCAGCTAAAACAATACAATTGATTCCCGTTCACAATTAATATCCGTCGTATATATATTGTTTAGCATATCGGTATATTTTTCATATAAAGCCTATTAAAATTACAATTGACTTAATTGATGCCATTAAACTATATTGTCGGATATTACAATAATTATATGTAATAATATCATTAAGCGAGTTGAAATACCCATGTTTGCCCTTTCGTACACGTTGTGCAAAATTGTTAAGTGCATAATTGTAGTTATTAAATTAAAATCAGTGCAGGGTACCTACACGCGGGATAGCACTGCTCCATGCGGCTCTCCCTTTCTAAGCCATCTAAATTATGAACGCGAATAACTTGTTTTGCGCTATAAATAGCGCGCGCGCACCGCGTTGCGGGGGTTCATTTTTCTTTCGCTTTATATGCGCCTATATATATACTGAAAAGTCGTATTCGCCGGTATAATACATACCGCAACGCGCAATGGGCATACTAGAACAGTCCGTACGCATAAATTCTAGTAATTATATTATTTTCTAATAATATGCGCTATACGCTACTAATGTTCGCGCGAAATTCTCCTTAACTCATTGATATCCAGTATATGCGGATTCTCTAATATTATACTGATTTGAAATTTCACGAGTTATGAGCAATTTAACCGCACACGTGTCTGTCTCGTGCAAATACTCACTCACCAATAATTGTTCCAATTAAATAATCGTATATACAATCAAAAGTGTACGCGATTTACGCTATAAGATATAAAAATAACCATGCGAAAAAAGCGTAGCGCGCTTGTTGAAAAAAGAAGGTAAAAAATGTTGTACCTGCGATATGTCGAAGTTCCGAATTCCCTTGACTTTGGGACACTTGGTCTTGTCCTCTCTCCTCTTCCAGGCTGCAGGACCGACGCCAGCCGCGGCGGCTCCGATCGCGATCGCGAGGAGCAGCGGCAGCAAAAACCCGATGCCCGACATGTTCGCGACGGCGTGTTCTGGCTACGACTACCACTCTCTCACTGCCGCGAGAGAGTCACCACCATAACTTCTCTCTCTCTCTCGTGCGGTCGCGCGCTCACACACGTATATGTACGACGCGCGCGCGCACACCCACGCGCTTATGAGGGCTCTTGCTCGGACACTCGCGTTCCTCCCTTTGCATTCTTCGCGCGCGCGAGCATGTACTTTCCCTTTTGCTCGGCAACTCGTTTCGGAGCGCGGGTGCAGCGCGCGCGTGAGCGTCGTCTTATGTGCACTCGGGTGATATACCTATACCTATTATACGCGCGACGATATGGAGTGCCCTTTCGCCTGATTCATTGCTGAAAGGGCTTTGTGGATGGGAGAGACGAGGGAGAGGGAAGAAGCTTGTTTGCTCCGTTGCTTATCTTGAGGATCTGTCGGCTCGCACGCGCGCGCTTCAAAGTTACACGCAGGCGTCTATGGTATACGCATATATAGGTATGTACCTACAGCGATGAGCCTGCGTGTCTTATCGGCGAACTCGATGTGTATATAGGTATATACATGGCCAGGGAGGAACAGTGGCGACCCGGCCTTTACCTCGGGGATTAAGATTTGATGCGCGCTCTCTGCGGACGCCGGCTTTTGCTTTTCGGCGCACGGCCACACGGCTATCTGGGCGTCCGCCCTACGCGCATACGTTATCTCTCGGGTTTTTATTTTTAGATGCATGCGGCCACTCGGAAAAATATTATGCTGAGATCTGTCCGTTATAAATAGCTAGGGTAAAAGTCATCTTGTGTATATATATATATTTGTTTGTTGATAATTTTTGCTTAGAACGTTCAAAGAGCAAGTGTATCGCGCGACCGGCGGTATTTCGGGCGAAAATAGACAGCGACTCTATAAGTGCTTCGGACTTTTGCCGTGACGTATTTTCGGCACCGGAAGCTATTTATTGTTTTATTATCTGTAAGTGTACCACTATGGTGAATCATTGAGCTTTTCTCTGAAGATATTCACGTATATTCAGAAAACATCACTTATCTTCGTAAGCGCTGAATAACTCTGTTACAGTGCGTTGAATAATGATGATATTTCGATCGTCACGGTGAAAGTTTATTATATGAAAATAACGATAAATATATAGAAATAGATAATGTTAGCGAAATACTACGATACTATTGTTTTAATGATTGGAACATTATATATACAGTTTTAACGAAATTCTCGGCCTAAAAATGCAGTACGGAATGCCGCAGGATTGGAAGGATCATTCTATTTGCATTGCAAATTAAAGTGATTTTCAGTTGTAACCATTTCAGGATCAGAAAGAAAATCGATCATTGAATACCGAATTATTCAATTAAAGTAGTACTTCTATACGAATTTCAAATTAAATTCTACTGTTAAATAAATTTTATACATAAATATGAGTTCATTCGATTTATTTCTTTTAATAAACTTGCAATAAACTATTTTGATTTTGAAAATATTTTCATACTCGTAAACCTATCGTTGACATCCTATGATTTTAATGAGTAAAAATATGTTATGCTGATAAATTTATCACGTTTCCTGTTCCTGCTTTTATAGAGTAGATAATGTGTTTCACTAACTAACGTAACAGACGTTTCAATATTGTTTAAAATTCGAATAAAAAACTCCATGGAATATATTTACATAATTTTTTATTACAAAAGTATAAATGTATAAAATATCTTATTATTACATTAAAATAAGTTAAATTAATTTTTACATTTAATAATACTCAATATACACAATCAACTGTATCTATACCGACATCGTTAAAACCATGCGCGAGAGGTCATTTCCACGGAGGTTTGTGTTTTTGTTGGTCATTTCTGAGACAAAATTTCTGTGGAACACTTAAATATTCGCTGGTATCATGAATAGATAGCTATGCAAAAATAATCATAGTAAAAATTTATTCAATTTTCTCGACAAACTTTTTTTAATAATAGTTTCGGCTTACTTCAGAAACAGGCTGCCATGTAGAACTTTCTTCATTTGACGTGTTAATGTCTTTGTGCGAAGATTGCTGGCCGGTATTATCTTTTTGTGACGAAGGCGGACTACCGGGAATAAATTTAGGCTTTGAGAAATCTTCTTTTGTCTGCTGCATATCTAATATCTAAAAATAAATAACAAAAGAAATATTGTAAATCTATATAGATATATAGAAATTCGATAATAGATATAAAATAAAAATATATACCAATTTGATATATTTTTTTAGATCACTTTTGGATTCTTTCCTACTCGTTAGTGGAGTTTCATCATTAGAAGTTAAAGTAACTAAACTTTCACTTTGATGCTCTTGAACTTGTACGTTTTGTAAACTTGTTGTACTCTTTTGGGATTCAAGCTTCAATGGCTCTGATTGCACCATGCGACCGTGGTTAGTCATCAATTCAAGGTTTGGCTCACTAGGAAAATCAAATAGCTTATCCACGCTAATTTTTTTAAAGGAAGATAATTGTTCGCCATTTCCCCCTACAATGTAATTACCATATTTTAAAATCATTTTAATATTATATGGATAAAACTACAATTCTATTCTACTTGATTAATTACCTGAAATAATTAATAGCGCTTGTTGCCATTGTTTTTGCATCATTGTATGAATTTGTTCTACTAGTTGATTTTTACTTTTTCGGTAACTATTTAATTGAGCTTCCAACATTGCAGCTTTTTGCACTGCTTGAGCTACTTTTATTTCATATAGCCTCTTTTCTTCTTTATGCTTCTCTTCAATAAGATTTACTTCTAATTGGTGCCTGTAAAAATTTTTTTTAATTTTTTACACGGTTCAACATTATAGGAGGTGCCGCTCTCAAGGGGATGTCGTCGCTAATACAGATTCCTACATCGAATTTCACATTATTTAAATTCTTTTTTAAAACTTCTAAAATTATGGCAATCATCTACTATTTGTAATGAACTAACAAACAGTGAATGACAGAAAAAATTAGGAATATTACAAAAATGAAAATGAATAAGAAAAAATACTGAAAAGTCGGTATAACCGACGTAACTTTATATGAGCAACGACATACTCTTAAACTTTTATCAACCGAGTAAATTTCATGGTTTCGTGGTTATATAAAAAGAAATAGTGGTTTACCCTCCACGATGAAATCCCTAGAAGCAGAGAAGACAAACCATCATGACATCAAAAATTAATCGCGGCGAAAAGTGCTCCAAATTCAAATAAGGGTTAAGTTACGAATAATAAATCAAAACTTATAATTATTGGCAAACTATTAACGGTAGTTAGTAAAGTAAATTTAAAAAATACCAGTTGTATAGATTGGTATATTAATTATATCCCCGGGGGGAGGGGGGGCTCTACGATGATATACTCCATACGGAGTTCGTTTATAGGCATAAATAAAGTAAAAAATAAAGTAAAAAGTATGTAGATGTCTCATTATTATATAGTTTAACAGAGACAATAAGGCAGTACATTAGAAAATAATTTTCCAAATTTTCCAATATAAGCGAATTACAATCTTTAACTAATTTTTGCCTAGCGGGCCGAAAATGCCACTTTCGCTCCTGGCGCCCGATCGCGAATGTTGTATTTTCGGCCTCGCCAGGCAAAATAGTACATTACGCACCTATGTATGTACCCCTACTAAAACTTGCTGTCCTGATGCCTCTCCCACTTGCGCTGTCTCTCACTGTCTACCGCATTCCCACTCATTGTACGCGTCGTTTATTACACATTAGACACACATAGGTACATGCAAAAATCTTATGTATAAAAGACCGAAAATCGAAAATTTGAATCATTACGTTTTGTAAATTATATTTTGAAACAACTGTGATATTTAAGTTAAACACCTGTGATAATTTTAAACAATTGTGATTTGTAAAAATAACATTTTGTATTTTATTTGTATTTTGTTAGACCCTGAAGAGGGACATAATAAATGTCCGAAACGTTGGAATTTTATTGTTTTATATAAACAAAACATTGGTAGTACGGCCATCAGCTTCACATAATACAACAAATCATATATTTTGACTTGAAATTTTTATGCTGTAAAATTTAGACTCATCTTGATTTGGTATAAAATTGAAATATTTCTTTTTATATAGCCTAACAACTGTGAAGTTTGCTCACCAGGTGTGTTAAGGATCCGGATAACGAATTCGGCTCAAACTTTGGGATTTGTTTTTGGATATAGAAATATATAAAGGAAGCTGCAATATTAGACTAAAAAAAATCACGTTATGGAAATTTTTAGGCTTATTTGGAAAAAAACATTAAAAAAGACTCTTCTTCAAACGGTAACGATTTAATCTTGGAAAGTCTAAAATAACATTTCAAAAAGAGAAAATAAAACTAAGAAAGCAAACTTTCATTTGCTTTTTTCGTTATTAAAAAATATTAATTCGTTTCAAAGTTATTGAAGCTAAAAGTTAAGCAACGAATATGCACTGTTAAATTTTTAAAATTCATCTTTCAACGCCATGCATATTTTGGAGCAGTTTCATTGCTTCAAGCTTTAATAACTTTCAAACGAATTAATATGTATTTTAATTAAAAAAAAATTCAAATTAAATTTTATTTCCTCTAGTTTTATTTTTTATTTTTGAAATGTTATTTAATACTTTCCAAGATTAAATGATTACCGTTTGAAGAAGAGGTTTTTTTAGATTTTTTAAAGATCTAAAAATGTCCATAAATAGAGTTTTTTTGGAGCGTTAGGGTCTGATATTACGGCACTCGTCATGTTATTACATCTAAAACCAAGTTCCAAAGTTTTAACCGAATTCTTTATCTGAATTTCCGACACTCACCTGGATAGTCGGTAAACATTACGTTTTGCATCCCGTTAAACTTATATTAATAAAATTTTCCAACAAAACTTACTTATCGATAATGCTTTTTATTTTTCGGGCTGCGCATTCAGCTATAGCACGTTGTTTGGTTTCAATTTCATTTTGGAAAAGACTTTCAGCTGCATCCAATTGCGTCTGAAATTCTTGAAGTTTTGCCTTGACAACTTCGTCAACTTGTTTTTGGTAAACGTCTCGAAGCTCTGCCCTTAACCTTTCTTGCTGATCAGTGAGAGCTTTTAGTTCAATTTTTGCTGATTTCTATATAATTTTAGAACAGTAAAATAGTTTTTATTTTTAATTTTTAATTCATAAATAAATCGAATGATTCACTTACCTCGGCTTTTTTCGCTTCATCGAGGGCTGCGGTTAGCGAAGCTTTTGCTTGCTCGAGAATGTTGTTTTTATTTACTTCCTCTTTCAGCTTAAGCTGCAAACCTCCTTTTTCTTGTCGCAAAATGGTCAATTCGGCCTCGCAAGCATCCAAAGCTTTGTGTATAACTGCCATTTCAGTCCTTACTTCACCGCTCTTCAATAGTTCTTTATTCAGGTCTTGCTCGACGGCTTTCAAGGTATCGTTCGTCTGTTCATTTTTTTCCAGTAGTTTTTGGCATTCCACTTTCATTCCGTCATATCTGTTCTCAGCTTGTTGTACCAACGACTTGTAGCTCTGCAATTCATTAGCATGATTCTTCAGTAGGTCCAATTTCTCTTTGACCAAGCTGTCACTCTTTTCTTTGTAACCAGTGGCCAAATTTAAGGCTTTTGATAATTCCTCCTTGTAGTTTTTCATTTGTTCTTGGCAATCGATAATTTCTGATTGATGCTTTTCTGTTATACTTTTTAATACTTTTTGAAGATTTTCTCGTTCTGATTCCAATTCACGTAATCTATGTTTCATTTTTTTCCATTGCACTTGAAATTGAGAAATTAGTACATTTTTCTCATTATCGACTCTAACTGCAACCGCTACTTTTTCCTGTTGTTCTAATAACTTTTTTTGCAGATCTTGTATTAATTGTTCACAATGCTAGAAAAATTATTAAATATACATTATATAAAAAAATACATTTTTACCAATTCAATAAAAATAGAACAAATAAAAGTTAGACGTACCTCTCTTCGAAATCTTTCTTCCTCAAGTTTAATACTTAATCTATCTTCTTGAGATTTAGAAGAATCGTGATTCCAAAAATCTGAAAGCGTTAACAAACGCTGTGGTCGATTATGAGGTTCACCATTACTTGCCGCACTAACGGTATTCTGGTCTGCACTATTTCTGGCAGTACCATTATTAGAAAATTCTGTGTTTTTTACCAAAATATCTAAAGGATTTTGAATAGATACAGAACTTGGAATTTTAAAAACGTTTGGGCAACTTCTAGAATTTTGTATAGCTATATTTTGTTTGATCTCTGGTGCATGTGCAGTGATTTGCTGTTTTGTCAAATCATCAGTAATCTTCGATATTAAACTTGCATCGAGATACTGATGAATATCTTCTTTCCTACTTTCTGCTGGAAAGTCTGTATTAGGTAAATAATTTTGATTGTCAAATTCACTTATTTGTCTAAGTAAACTTGATGGCACTTCTTTATGTTGTATCCCGTTCAATGTTTCTTTCTCATTATAATTTGTGTGTTCTCCAAAAGTAATCTTACTGTCATTCAATTCAACACGACTAGGGGTCCATGACTTAAAATCAGCCATAAATTTTTCTGTGTCTAAAGAAGAAAAACTATCATTGGGCAAAGTATAATCAGATATATCTCTTCTTTTTCCATGCTCAGTTTGATAAACTGATTCATCTGTGTTGTAACCATTAAGGCCAAATTTCAGTTTTTGTGATTCCATGGCTTTCCTTTTGTCCTGGTAATCTTTTTCTGTCATATGGTTTCCTTTGGTAGGTGACCTTTTTGAATCTGCATAAATAGATTGCTTCTTGCCATTGTTAATTCCGTTTTTTCCTGTCAAATCCTTGTCATTAGTTTCTACAGCGTGAATTAATTTATCAACTTCAGGAAGATTCATATCATTACTAGATTTCAAATCTGAAGTAAAATGACCTAATGATAAACTGGGGGAATTCAATACAGGTAAGGAACTGTAAGGTTTATTATAAACATTGTTTTCACAAACATTCAATGCAGATAACAGCATAGAGCATGGCTCATTTTCAGAAGACCCATTACCGACATGCAAAGGACTATTATTTTG
Organism: Torymus flavipes; assembly: GCA_030522905.1. Taxonomy (NCBI): domain Eukaryota; kingdom Metazoa; phylum Arthropoda; class Insecta; order Hymenoptera; family Torymidae; genus Torymus; species Torymus flavipes. The sequence continues at coordinate 3,465 of JAPYZO010005049.1, read as the reverse complement.
CGAAGCAGTCTGTGAAAGAACAGGCTCTGAAAATAATTTTGAATTATCATGCTTATTCCATACATTAGAATTTGATGTACTGTTTTGAGAATTCCCATGAGATTTTACATAATGTAATTCATTAGTATGATATAGTTGATGTCGAATGCTAGGAGTTGATGGTAATGATAAGCACTGGGAATATTTAGTAGGAGTTTTCTGTAAGTTAGAAATTTGACTTACAGAGAATTTAGTCCTTGGCAGTGTTTGACTGCAGCTCATACTAGAGTCTAAAGATAGTCGCCGACTAAGATTAAGGGAATTATTTGGACTATCCTTAGACTCAATTGCCAATATCCTAGATTCTAGAGATTGCATATGCTCAATAAGATCAGAAACAACACCAGGTTTACTTGTTCTAAAACTGGGTCTATAAGATTCGTCATCAGAATCAGATAGAGGCACAGTAAAGAGATCTGGAGGTATCAACAACAAGACATCAGTATCATCCGAGTCACTCATTATACATGTATTCCTTAATCCACATTATAAAATTCTAAAAACAAAACCATACCATTATTAATCATTTATCTCCAATAAATATAAAAACAATAAATGTTCTCACAGAATAATTCATTTTGTAAGAACAATAATTCATGCAGTACTCAATAAGTAAAGTTTGAGGTTATACACAACATACTCACGTAAATTAGTTAAAATAAATACTTATATATTCCCATGCAACACTCAATGCAAGTAAATAATAATATTATAATTACTTTTCACAAATTTTTTATAATAAAGTGCGATCTACCGATCTAATTTAACGTAAATTATACTTTATTCTAACGTATACAAAGTATAGACAACAACGCGACAGTGGCAGACGCCACACGCAGTACCTCATAACCTTCCAACCGATTATTACCGAAGCAACGCAGCCCATGCAAGGTGTGTATAGGCTGGTATAGGTATGACGTACGCTTGCACGCTGCTTGCGGCTTGTTGTCCTTACGCAGTGGTATGGTAACCGATGGAGTTGAGGGTAAAAGTGGGGGAACGATGACAGTTCACAGGGGGTAAGAATTGTATAATAGTCAATCGCCATAGCTGACTAGCAAATCCCAAACAATTCACGCGGTATGAGGAGGCATAATTTTGATTAATTTGAAAAATTAATGAAAATAATCGGTTTTGACGTTTGAAAATTGAATACAAAAAAAATTCGAGGTGCCAACAACCAAGGCGGTTAGGGTTACACCATCTTACTTAAGATGGCGCGGCACACGAAAGTATCAATTTGTTGTATTACGAAGTAATCAAACTTACTACTTTTATTTGTAAATTTTTATTTGTAATATGCTTAATACGATTATTTACAAATAAAGCAAAATCACCCAATATAAAAAATAGTTTTCATAATAAAAATTTGAATGCATGTAGTTTAGCGGGTGTTTCTAATACTTATACACCCTACTGAAAAAACTCACGTGCGTTAATTCTCACGTCAAAATCTCATCTGGATCAAAATCCAGGAAAAAGCTACAATTAACTTTAAAAATTGTTTCTTTTTACCGTTTAAAAAGTTATAACGGTCATATGTTTTTATTAACCCTTCTAAAATTTATATGTACAATGCATTTAATATATACTTATACACTTTTTAACAAAAATTTATTTCATAATAAAATTTTGCAAGTTATTATATGTGCAATATACTTATCTCACGTGAGAACTCACGTGAAATCTTAAATGCGGACCAGGATTGTTTGATTATGAATAATTAGTAAAATCACAATTCAACAAATTAAAGTTGAATCGTGAATTGAACTTCGGCTTTAACAATTCAAATTTGAATCGACCAAATTTAATAAAATTAGACTTCAACCAATTCACAATTCAATCGTAAATTAAATTTTGTCTAATTTACAATTTTGAATTTGACTATGAATTAAGACTATGAATTAAGACTATGAATTAAAATTTGTGTTGAAAACTTACGTGACATATACCTTCGCCCTCTTTGGTAAACGTGCAAATATTGCCTTCATCAATTTTGACTATCTCTGGAGATGCAAGCCAAATCTCTTTACACTTCTGTTGATTGTAAATCGTCAGGTTGATGTGTTGAAGTAGCTCTGGAGACTCTTCGATTAGCTCCAAGTCGCCCCAGCCGCACAATGTCGCTACACGGTTTTCATAATTCTCTAGTTTATTTGCTGAATAGGTTTCACCTTTTCATTGAATTTGATTTCCTCCGAAACTTGTAGAAGAGCGATATCGTTGTTGCGTCGTAGGTCTGGGTTCTAAAGAAATTTTTGCATTACAATTTAATTATATCTAAAAACAACTTGAGAAAAATCTGAAACTTTCAAAGGTTTATGGACAGCAACAATATTAAACATGTAAAATTAAAAAATTTTGAAGAATGCAAACGATATTATAATTTTAGTCGAATTTCTCATTAAATTAATTTTTAATAAGAACGCGTATCAAGCGTAAACTTACGTTGTATTCGGGATGTCTGATGTAGTGTTTTACTTTATATTCATCGCCACCAGATAATTTGTTGTTACTTCCGACCACTACTGCAGTAGTTCTAAGGTCAAGGCTGAAACAATTTGCAAGCGTTCAAATTTTAGCAAGTGGTAACAAGTATTCGAAAGAGTATAGATCTTTTTATACAAATTACGCATTCACGCAGTGGGCAGCTGTGAGCAGCCAGTTCTTGTTGATTATAGACGCACCGCATGATAATTCGCCATGTCGTTTGAGCATAGCCATATAGGGATAGGCGCCATTGGGGGCGCTAGTTCTGCCGACGATTCTACCAGCAGGTCCAGCTATCAAGTTGAAAGAGCAAAAGTTTTGATAATTATGTTACTTTGTTGTATGCATAGTAATTTATGGTCGGAACGAAAATTGCAAAGGAAACTCTCTAAAATTTGTTCTATCATTTTATACATTTATTAAAATGATTAATCGAATATTGACGTTCTTAATAAACAGTATACTTTGATCATTAGATTCTTACAAATATTAATAATAATTATTTAATAATACTTACCATATGCCGAGGCGACAACAAGGCCGAGGAACAAAGCTACGACGGTATACTACCTCATATTGCCTTAATAAACAATTGAAAACTAGATTTCGTAACATGAAATCTCATCAATTTATAGTAATTTCGTATCATGATTGTTCGAAGAGCTTTTGTTATCAGCAAAGTGACTTAAGCGCATGAATTAAATAATAGATAAGTTAAAGATTAATCATTGACTACACCTAATATTCTTATTATCTATTCATAAGAATTTAATTACAGAAATGATGATTCATCGTACACAAAATAAAAAATTGAACAGAAACAAAATTGTTTACTACTCTTTTATGTGGTGGAAAGAACACTGAACGTCAGATTAGATGCGCTCATTTTAGCTACGACAACATAAAGCTACTGCATGCTAATGTATCATACTCAGG
>JAPYZO010005047.1:0-18835 GCA_030522905.1 Torymus flavipes | reverse complement strand
AAAAAAAGCTATATGCGCCTGTGTGCGTATATAATACGTGCGCGCTCGCGTTCTCCGCGAATATGGCCTTCGTAACCGGATGACTGGACCGCCGCCGTGCGTATATGTAAGCGCATATATAAAACACACACCCGCGGCGACAGTCCCTTCGGGAATCTTTGTGCTCTGGCTATGTAAGTAAGTACGCGCGCATATCGTAATAACGCCCGTGTAGTAGTTTGAATTGATGGATAATGAAAGGCGCTTGCGCGCGGCTCGCTATCTTTCTATCTCTCCCTCTCTCTCTCTCTGTTTTGATTGTCCGGCGCCGCGGGAAATTGAAGGTTTCTCTTTGTCAAGGCGTTTCTGTTTTTGTTTTCGAGTTCTGCGCGCCGGCACTGATGAAAGGGAATTATATTATTGCGTTTGGCTTTCTTTCGCGCCTGCCGGGAGAATGTAATACACAAAATCTTCCGCGCTGTAGGCGATATATGCGACATATCAGCCGTTTTTTCGAATATGAGATGGATACCTCGATCGATGTTCTTGGTCTTGTTTCGAGAGGGGAGATTAGGATCTACGCGTACTATTTTTATGCAGAGCGGAGAGAGAGAGGAGAGAAAAATTCTCTTCGCTGCGCGGCGGCCTTCGCAATTGATTCGACGGCCTACAAAATGTGTTAATTCACCGCCGCGGCGCGTTGTTTCTTTTTATAAGCCCCCGCCGGCGGTCTCGTCATTAAGAAAAAGAGTCTAAACAACGCGAGTCCCCCCGCACAAACGGACTTTTGGCACGTGCGAGTATTTCAGGCTGTTTCATCGATTATGAAATCTTGAGAGCATTCCAAATTATTAAATAATAGGCCACGATGGTTTTCCCCCGTCTACAAATATGTCTATTGTAATTATCGCGGCTTGTTTTCTATTATGTCGTTAATCGTTGAGCCATAATTTTTATTTTAAAATATATACAGGCAAGTCGACAAATTGCCGAAAAGATCATTTGCACCGCGCAGGTTCGAGTTGTAAGCCATATCCACTGGCCGCGGCTCTTTGTGCGTAATGCTCGTGACAGATAAAACGGGTCAGGCGAAAAATGCGTTTTTTCCTCTCTCGCGCGCAAATTTTATGCGCGCGTTACGTAATACGTTGTCAGCGGGCTCATTGAATAAAATGCCGGTGTACCGTTTTTATGCAAATGCGCAAAGTGCGCTCGATATAACGCGGCGCGATTTAAAAAAATGTATTTATCACTTTACCATGTATCGGAGTTTCATGTGACACTCAACGATGCCGTATATTTTGCGCAAGTATATATACAATTTGTATCTATAGCCACGGCTCTTATACGCACTCTCACGTATGAGAGAAAATATGAAAGGCGAATATTTATTTCACTGCTCGCGCGTGAGGTATTTAACGTGTAATATCGCGCATTGCAGTCGAATAATACAATGACATCACAGACGCGCCCGTACCTTCGATTCTTTGTGCAGCGCGAGGTAAAATTCGAGCGAGAAAGTTCCGTTCTTAAATTCTTAATTAACCGTTGCGCGCTGCGTCGACCGCCAGAGAGAGAAAAGAGCCATCGCAATAAATACTGCATACTCATCCTTCGACTGTATACGGCTTTAACCCGCGCATGACTGTACATATTTTCGCGCAAAATACTCCGCGAATTAAAAACAAAAGCGACATCGTATTTGCGCGAACTTATTTTCTCCACCTCCGCGTCACTTTATTGGGAATCCCCCCGCATCGCAAAAGACAAACAGCACGGCCGCGCGGAAGTTGTGGCGCCTCGCGGCTATAAGCCCACTAAAAACATCATATCCTTATACTAGTAGCGTGCGTAGCTCGCCGCGGGCGGATTATCGGCGATAACGAACTGAATTTTTCATAGCAGTTCATAAACACACTTCGAACGAACGAGAGAAAGAGCAAGCATACGTATCACCTCTGCACGAGTCGCTGGCCTTCGCTTTTGCGCTTACCTATACATTCTGCGACGGTGCATAGGCAGGGACCGGCCGTGAGGGGTCGATAAGGTCTTTTAAATAATGGAGGCGTGCGTTCGCGGCATCTCGCGTAGGATATATTCCTTATACGGCTATAGGCACGGCAGCGCGGGGTAATAATCGCGACGCGAAAATAATAAACGCGCGCGCGCTGGAGGAGGTATGAGCCCGATCGATTATTTCTTTGCACACACGGTGACCCGGAAAGAGGCAGGCATGCGCAAGCAGGGAAGAATAGCGAGTCGTTGGTGTGCATCTTTTTTATCAGTAGCTGCGGCGTGCCAGCGGGTCGCTCGACTTTGAAAAACGAGAGGTGTATGTAGCCGAGAGTTTTTGCGAGAGGGAGGCGAGCTTTATGGCGCTATGAATAGGTCGAGGCATTTCCGTTTCTGAATAGGGGGATACATATGGAATTATTAGCGCTGGGTCATGTGTGTGTGTGTGGGTGGGAGGGTTGCTTTGATTGCCGCGCTGATTTGACGTCTGATTCGTGTATGTGATTTTTTTATTTCTGTATTTCGGGGTATTTTATATCGGGATGTGTACGTTATATATTTGGAAAAATAACAGGTTATTCATGTAGCCGATAAAAATTTTGTTTGGGTTACACGAAACTACGTGATTAAAATGTTTTTAATCATTTTTTTTTTTTTTTTTTTTTTTTAAATAAAAGTTATCGAAACGGGCGATACGTTGCACGTGTACGACTGTGATTTATTTTTTGTTAATATTTGTGAATGTGCTTTTTATTTTTGGATATATGTATATTTCGAATGATTACCTTTTTGCTTTGTAAATTGTACGCTAAAAGTGCAGTGTTTCATTTATTACATGACTTAATGATTGTTTACCATTCGCTATTCGTTCTCAGAAAATAGCGATTTCTAATTAAGGAAGTCTATATGACTGCATTTATCTTCTTTGCAAGTAGAGAAAAGTTAATAGGTTGTCAAACATAAAATGAAAATGTAAATACTCGGTGTAATACGCAGAATATCTTACTTGCGTCTTATTAAAAAAAAATGGTAAAAAAAAATCACATTTTCGATACAGCTTTCAAACATTCCGCAATGTTGGATGAGAGATGTGCGCGCGGCGCAAAACCAGCAAAATGCGCAGTTTCGCAGCGACCAAAATATGATTATTATATAATTTTGCGAAAACTGCTATTTTCGTGTCTGCTCGAGTTAATCGCAGGAAGAGAGCGGCAGATAACGTCTAATTGTGCCTCCTCTCATTACTAATACTAGATTCGTATTCGCGGAATAAACACGCTCATATATACATATAAGTACGTGTCGCTGACTGCTGAAACGTGTGTACGCATACACTTTCATTTTCAGTGGCGATTTATTTATCGGGATTATTTGCAGACGGCGAGGTGATGTCAGGCGCAGCTTTAGAGAAAAAAGAACTTTCATAACAGTAGAAAAGTGCTTCCGTTGTTAATGAACTTAATGATCGACAATGAACGCGCTGACTATATATGCATATACACCTCATCGTCGTGCTTTGTTCCGCGTAATACGTAGCCGCGCTGGAACGTTCATTCAGATGTCCCGTGTCTGATTTTTTGTTCATAGAAAAATGTACGACGCCAGCGTGGTTATTAAAATTTTACATTCTTGGAAAAAAATATATGCAAACGGTGTGAAGTTATACTTAATTTTTAATGTTCACTTCCTTGTTGTTTGACCTCTATTTACGTGGACGACGCCCTTAACAAACAATACTATTTAGTATATCTCAGTAATTTGCAGAACAATTTTCATTCAGAATATCGAAATATTTAAATTATTTCAACAAAAACGTAATGTATTTGTTACACAATATTATTTTATAGCGTCAGAAATTCATGACGCGTAATTATTAGTGAAATAAATTAACATGTATTCGTTATTTTGATTTTAGGAATGGTGATAATAAATAATATTGCTTTGAAAAGTATGACGTAGTACGTTAACAAACGACGTATTGTTTGTCAAAGAAATAAAGGTGATCTAATGTTTGTTTGATTTCATTATTAATTTTTTATATATATTTTATGCCATCGTTTAAATAACTTAAATTTTGAAATTAATTCTTGTAATATTGATTTTAAATATAAATCTTATATTTTTTATAATAGTACACATTTAAAGTTGACTTTGTAGTTAATGTAGTTTTATCGTAATGATTTATATTAGTCTTACACAATGTTTTAGGCATAAAGATTATATTAATTGTCTTCGTCAAATTTTGCCAATGCCAAATTCTAGATTTTGATGAATATCCTAAAATTTAAGCTTTTGTTGTGTGCATAATTGTATATAATCCGATTTAATCATTATTTCCTTGAATTTCTGAACTGATATTATCAGCGAATATTTTTACACGTAGAAAATGATTTTAATTACTTTCTCATTATTAATATTTATGATAACAAATTTTATATTTTTATTATGATAAAGATCACAAATTGTTTGAAAACATTTTTAACTTTTAGTAGTCTAATTATATGTCAACATAAACAACTTTGTCCAATCGTATACAATTTCAAATGTAATTTACACATATTTACATTTATGTTTAAACGATGTTTGATAACGTGCTTATATGCGCCTGCTCGAAGCATGCATCTAGGAGTTACTTAATTTTAGAATATTCAGCGTCTTATATTTTTGCATACCTCGTGTGTGACGAAATAAATTAAGAGGGAATGTTTCTCTATTTACGCAAATGCAAACTACTTTGAGGCAATTACTTAAAAGAGTCTCTTCATTGTGTAAGACCTACTTCTACAGACGCTCTGTTTAACCAGCCGCATTAAGTTTGTCATTACTTTAATGAAAAAATTGTTACACTGTATGAGAGAGTTTTAATCTAAATGACAGGCTTTGCCTTGATATGATTTTCAACTCTACGAGAGATACATCAAACCCAGCGACGTGAAATTTACGAGGTGAATGACTCCGAACAATTGAACCTTTAATATTATTTCAGTCATATAATACGCCATAAATATTCACAATCGTACAATATCCTGCAAAATTAATATTTGCACTTTCGATTCGACAAACAATAACAGCGCATGTTGAAAAATCGAATAAGCTCTTTAATTTCTTTTTTCCTCTACGCGGAAAGTACCCAAACGACTTCCAGACGCGCGCAGCTCCCAAAAGCTCTGCGCGCACGTTAAATATAATATATGTACCATACGCCGTCGCCTCTCTCTCTCCGCAGATCCCAAAAAAGCCGAACTACGCGAAAACCGCCCACACGCAGTTGTAGTCTGAGGGCAAGTAAGAAGTAACGCGCTCATCACTGGCAGGTATATAGGCGCTGAGTCACGGGTCCGTAATAGCGCCAAATAGAGGAGTGCTCCTATATATATACGTCGCTCACAGAGGGGACGAAGAAATGCTCGAGTGGCGACGCACGCGCGAATCAGTGGGCCATGAGCGGAGAGTTCGGGAAGTGCGCGCTTGCGTCGCCGGCCGGCCGGCAATTGGGTCAGCGCGCATTCTCGACGGCGACGCTTGTGCCTTGCCTCTTCTTCTTGCAAAGAGAGAGCAGGGGGCTACCCCCTTACTCCTCTCCCTCACGCGCGTGGTAAAATAAGCCACACGCGCCTCCTTCCGTTGGTCAACGGTCGGACTTGGCTGACTAACTCTCGCAAGCCAGCGAGACTCTTCTTCTTCTTCGTTGCTCACGCGCGTCTGCGTCCTTCTTTTGCTGAGAGACCGAGAGAGCAGTTATTTCTTTAGCGAACGACAATGGGAAGTTGCGATGTGGATGGGGGGCGAGCTTTAGTTTATAGTTGGGCTGATTTGAAAATGTTGGAATGTGTCGAGTGTATATTATGTAGGTTAAATTGGAGAAGAAGGAATTAATTGCGATGAAAGTTTATTAATATGAGCGTCAAGTCAATTGATAATTAAATTTATACAAACGCGCACGATGAATAATGTCGTGCCCTGATTTACATTAATTCAACAACTCTCGAGCGCATTAATTCTCCTTTAAATAAATTGCGAATGTCATATGAGGCGCATCCAGAGGCGGATATAAATCATCCCGCGTGTGTTTGATCGTATATACGTATGTGATATACATTCCCTAAATGCTATCGTAAAGTCACGCTGTGTGGATTTGCAGAGCCGAACGCGCGTTTAGCCCCAGTAGAATAGAAGAGAGTTATATGTTAGCGATTGCGGCACGGCAATGAAGTTGCCTCGAGAGAGACGAGAGAACCGCCGCCGTCGTCGTCTATATACGAAGAGACAGAGAGAGGAGGAGAAGGCTCGCTAAGCCTATAAATAAAACGGGGGACATATAATTGTCAACTTCATTTCGCATTTAACACGCGGGCGCTGTATAGCGAGGGAGCCTTCGATCGATTGATTTGGACGCGGCGCGGCTTTAATTAGACGAGCTTTTGGTATTTCGTCGAGCGCCTTTTTAGATCGGCGATCGGGAATTTTATCGCCATAGTCTGTGGTGGAGAGACAGAGAGAGTGTATGTATGTAGGAACTTCCTCGGTGCGTGAGCGTTTTAGGCAGCGGCAAGGCGATGCGGTCACCTTATAACACATTTTCAAGCATTGAACTTTCGATATAACTTTGTGTGTGTAAGATAGGAAATTGTATTACAGTGTTGCCGCGATTCATCGGGGATTAAGTATTGTTATTTTGATAATCCTTGAACATCGGCGCGTTATCTTGGATCGAAATATTTTTACGCTTGACGAGAGTGAGCTTTTTGATTAGGCGATATAAACATCGCTATTCTAAAACAATGATAAAATAAAGATAATACTTTTCCGAACGCGATTTTCTGAATGATCGATCGACTCTGACTTATTCTTAGAAGTGAAAACAATTGAAAGTTTTATACGGTAGTATTATAGAAAAATTATCTTATCACTATATACCTTTCAATACAGCGAGAATTTCAAACAATCAATATTGATTGATATACGCTTTTAGCGCAACAAATTTACTTATATAAAATATCATTATAATATATATTTAAGTAAACTATTTCAAGCGGTATACTTTCTATACATTAGGAATTCATATATTATCTTGGTTCAATAAATATACGTAATTTTTCTGAAAATTATATGAACAGACTTTCAATTTTACTTATACTTACATATATATATACCGTTAAACGTTACATGCAACCTGTAAAATTTATAGCACTAAATAAAACGTCACGAGAGTCAATGGAGAAATTAATTCAAAATCCTACTACTCCTACTTACGGGGGGCTTACATCTATACACACTGTGGATTACATGACAAGGCATTTCATTAAAATTTGTCGCTCGGCACACTGCCGCGTTCTTTTTGCATTTCGCGATAGCGAATCTGGGTCACACACACCAGTAACCAGTTTTCTTCTTCTACAAACTATTACGGCACGATGATATCATAAGAAATCGCATGCGTTAAATTATGATTTAACCGTACGGCCTATATGAATTTTATACGTTCTCGCACCTCTTTTTCAGAGTAATATTATGAGATTACGTTACCCAACTAATAAGCGTCGTTTGAATCTTATATTAAATTTACGACATCTGAATGGGATTTCAAGTATATATATATTCCGCAACGGCGAGATGAATTTTTCTTTAAATAGAATTGTATCGGCGACGAATCGCAATTTAATATTATTATACTTTTATAAATTTTTCGAGCGGTAAACAAGTCTCTTCGTTTTGCCTTGTTGTTCGGTGGCGCGCTCGGTTATCGGGCGGGAGAGCGCGCCCGTGCGGATAAGATAGGTTATGTCTCAGGGTAACGACACACAAACAACCTGCCCTAATCGCTCGCGTTTCCCTGTTTAAAGCGTCTATCGATGCAGGCGCGAACGCCTGGAACCACACGCGGCACATCCGCCCGTAGAGACAACAGGTTTTTGAGGCTACTTCCGAATTCGCGCGTACAGGTCTGTTACCCTTACCCTCTCGGGTGGAATAAACTTTCAAGGAAACGTTGGTTCAACTTTCGAGCGAGTATATAGGAGAGTGTCGCGAATTAATCGGGTATTTTCTGATAAGAATGCGGATCCTCGGTTAGAATCCGTCGTGTAGAGTTCACGTTTATAACTTACGGGCTTTGTCGGGTGATTATCATACAATTGTGTCACGGTTCACGCGCGCATTTTTAGCGTAGTTGAAATATAGGATGATCTCATTCCTAAAAGCTACGCTAGTGATGATAATGAGTGGAGTTTTCGCGATGTTTGATTGCAGAGTCTGGTATAGGTGTGTTAATTTGCGAGGAAAATTGCTGGAATAGCGCTTTTTATCAGTGTCATCTTGAGATGTTGAATCGAATTTATTATTCTTTATCGAATGAACATTTTTTTAACCTATTATACTAAATTCTTGATTTCAATGACATTTGAGACTACTGTCCTCGTATACAAAGTATGCTGATTGCGAAATTGAATACCGCAATGAAACGATTAAAATAGCTTTGATTAAAATACATTCTATTATTAACATTTCTGAAATTCGAATGCATATATTTGTATAATAATTATATTCCTTGAAATGTGAAAGAATTTTTTTGAATTATTAAATAAAGAATTGAATTCCTATTGTTTTAAATTCATCATTATGAATAAAAAAATTGTTTGCAACTTATTTTTTTCTTTTTTAAATTTCTACAGAAATACCATTAAGATTAGGTAACTTTTATATACTATTTTGAGTAGATCTTCGACACATAAAATTTTGTCAAAGATAAAAGCTAGTATGAAAAAGTTGATTCGTCGAGCTTCAAAGGAAGAAAAATATGTCTGCCATAATGTCTTCCACTTCTTCTACTTTTCAGCCAGAACCTTTTAAACGACTTTTTCTTTTATATTTTTAGATTATAAGTATATAAAAAAGTTGCATAAGTGATGACTAGCAGACAAAAATCCTGTGCCTAACATATTCGTATCTTGTTTTGACTTCAATTTTTTTATAGAATCAATTTATCATTTAAAACTTCATTAACTTCATGATACTAAATCTTATTTACAGTTATTAATATAATGCTTTGCTAATGACGTTCTTAACGTTTTAATCATCAACGAATATATTAAATATAAACTTTTGTTACAATATATTATGATGATACAAATGCAATGCATCACTCATTAATTTTACTTTTTAATTTATTTTCTCCTATGGAAAATTTAATTATGTAAAGCATTCGATGAAAAATTTTTTGTCCAAAAATTTCTAACTTAATCTTTTGAGGCCATTCATGCGATTTCCTTTCATTGAATACTTTTTACTTGTTCACATTTACATATTATCAGTGGGTTTTAATAACAGGCACGTGTACAAGTGTCACAAGAAATTGTTAGTACTCAACATATAAACCAGTTGTAAAAGCACTGTGTATATCTGTTTTCATTTGAAGACGTTCGTCGTCATAACAGTATACGTAAGTATTTATAAATCGTCGACACCTTAATTTGGCTATTGATTACGCGGAAGAGATATCCGTAATCGTTGGCAGTAGACCTATCGCCTCGTAATAAGGCTAATTGGCCCCTATCGCGTATTTAAAATTATCTTTACACTTATTTCGCTTACACTGTAAATTTATTAAATTTCCGTAACTTTCATTTCTGAGCGATTTTTTAGTTCACCTTACAATGTTTGAACATATGCCAACAAATACAATAGAATGTATGAAAAAAATAATCCTGTCGAAATTACTTTTGCTTTTTCAAAACAGCTTTCACTAGGTCTAAATACCCATAACTTAGATTTTGATTATTTTCGATGGTTTTATCAGAGGAAGGTTTTATTTCTTGGGCAACCGAAAATATAAAAATTTGATTAGGCTTATTTAAGATAATAAATAAAATCATCTGAAGTTCATAAAGTTATCAATTTATAATGTATATTTATAACGCAATAAAAATTCCAAATCAAATAATAAAATGTTATTTCTTCACAAGCCAGTTTTTTTTATAACTTCTTTCGCCTTTAAAATGGCCAAATAGACTATGGTATTCAAGAATTTATAGACATATTATAGTATTTATAAACTTTAAAACTATTGTATAAAGTTCATATTTCCAATATGAACTTTTGCCCTTTTTTCTTCTCTCCCTCTCCCGCTGCCCGTTAATCTCCCACGATTTTTCAGTTGTAATTTTGTGACGCAAGTGTATGTGTGTGCATGCATGTTCGCCGTGGTAAGATCGTGTGAAGAAAAGCACACGCGGCTAATTTTGCGAAATTGGCGCGATTTAATGGTCAGTTACAGTTGGTCTTTTGTAAAATAAGCACAGAGATATAATGTTTCCCGGGGCAAATATAACGTTACGCCCATGCGAAAAATTCATAAAAATTCTATCGCGGGTTGCGGACTTATCGGTTCAGCGAGCAAAGCAGTGCAGTGGTATACACTAGCCGCGCGTGCTCTCTCTCTCTCTCTCTCACGCGAGCTCGCGTCGATCATTGCGTAAGCGGCCGTGGAGAGTTAACCAATGTTGTATTCTGTTCAATGATCAATTTGTCGAATGCTAATAATATGCGCTTGAAAAAGTGAAAAGTGGATTTGCGCGCGATTTTTTCTCTCCCCATGGGTATGTAGCGAATTCTTTGGTGTTCGCCGAAGAAGCGACGGGCGGTTGACAAAGCGGACGATTATTCGAAATGTAGGTATACTTTTACACGGAGCTGTATGTCGCACGCTGACTTTCGAAATGTGTAGTCGCGTTATTTGCATTTCAAATGGCTGTTTTTCAAATATATTTGAAGTTTAGGCATATTTAAACAATTTTTTTTGTCTTTCCTGTTTTCGCGCTCCCATTAATTAAGCCGTAGAGCAAATAGATTACGCTCGCTTTTCTTTCACGTTCGAAAGACTTATACTGATACCGAGCTATTAATTTGCGGCTTTTCATTCAGAAATTTATTTATATCCGTTTGAGCATTCAAAGCTACGTATCAGGCGACACCCAAAGTACATATACATAACTTTTTCGCCAACGTGAGTTATGACTTTTTTTTTTCACGCGAAGAAAGAACTACGATCTAAAATTTTCGTTTGCGCAAATAGATAATTTTTATCGGCCGGTGCGAGATACAGGATTGCCAAAGTCATACTCCGGGTATATAAAACACGTGCGGCGCGCGAATGTTAGCGTAATACAAATGTGTCTCGATCGAACTTTTCAAGCAGCTCTTTAAATCGAATAGCATTTATTAAGTGGTTATGAATGATGGATTATGTTGCCGCTGCGTTGTTGCATATTCATTTACAGCTCTTGTGTGTAGCGTAATAGCCTAAATGTTTGATGAGAAATCGTTCTCGGTATTGATCTTAACAATTACTCAATCATTTAAATGATTTTGCATGATACGTCTATATGAAAAAACAATCGGTATTAACAAATTTCATTGAGATAAAATTCGTAAAAGAATGATGCATGATTATGGTAATTTTATTGAACGTTACGTTATACGATATAACGAATGAGCATTAAATTAAATTAAGTTGATGTTATTCTATGAAGAATGTAATAATAACTTACATAAATATGATAATTTATTAAAGATATTTTCAATCTTTGTATTATAGAATGAAATTATAATATAGCTTAATATAATTATTTTACAATTTATTTAAAAGTATACTCTCATTATCATTTATATGGATTATTGTCTTATCGGGATTATTATCCCAAAGTTATGCGATCGCTGCCAAACGTGATAAGCGTCACGAAGTTACCACACTTGGAAGCGTAAACTTCATATATTTTGCAGCAGATGTGACTAAACATTCATTTATCCGCGCGTGGAAAAATTTCGTGTTTGTATTTGCCAAACACTTGTTGAAACACTTTAATCAAATTAATTGTTGCATCAGGCTCCGTACATGGGAAGACGAACTTCCTCTCCAAATGAAAGTTTTCGCAGATGGCACTCACTGATAGAATTATCCGTGTAATAATATCAAACTTTATACAGACACTTTTCCACGCGAGGTTATCGTTTGCTTTTTATGTTATCGAAATCTCTTGCATTCTTTCAAAGTTTCCTTTAGTCGGCTGATATACTTTATTTGAATATTTTTCATAAGAAGAAATAAAAAAGAAACACGATTGACCGTATCGTGCGGATTTTTGCCATTAGCAATTTTATACAGTCGACTTTTCAAAAGGCTGCGCGCGGCTTAGGCTCGATGATTTACTTACGAAATCGTGCATAACATTTATCGGGAATTTGATTTTCGATAAAGATCTCGATTTTATAGCTTGTAATTAACGGAGCATAATTAGGCACGAAATTATAAAACTGAGGCAATGTCGAACGAGCCCGCAAAAATGCTCCTCCCCGCGAGGGGATAAAAGCCGTATGCGTTCAGCATGCCCAAAAACCCCTGTAGGATTAGGTTTCAAGACTTTTTGAGGATTTCGATTTTTTGAGTATACGCGAAGTCTATACGAGAAGTATATTATATACAGAATCCAACGTTACGTGCAGTAGGGTAACGTTCTGGATAAATGGCGACCGGTATCTATAATTAACACTGGCTATTAATTTCGCGAATTAAACGTTCCATACATAATGCCAGTTATAACTCCCTTGAAAAAAAGTCTTCAGGCTGACGCGAGAGAAAGAGAGAGGGAAAAAATAATAAACACGATCTCTCTCTCTCCCGCACGCCGGCAGCAGTTTTCCCTCGAGATTACGTAAAAACGCGCGCGCACATAGCACGCACTCCGCGAACTATCACGGTGGAGAGAATTGCTCCTGCGAATGCGCGACATCGCTCGCACGTACTTATAATACATACATACATACCTATACAACTCCACAGGAAGAGAGTACCAATTAAATTACTATCTCACCTTATGTCACACGCACGCGCGCGCTCGCTCTCGGCTAAATTGCACAATTTTTCTTGGCATTCGTCTTAGTCGCGACTGCCTCTTTCGCTACTATGCACTCTGTATATACCTATACACGTCTATCCCTCTTTTTTTCTCTTTCTCCGATGCAAGTGTAGGTATATAGGAGACGCGGAAGCACCTTGCGCTGAGAGTTTTCCGCGATGACGCGAGGTACAGGGGAACGAATGCCGTAGTTGCTGTACCTATAGGTATGCCTCATCGCCACGGTACAGAGGCCATTATTCAATCGAAGGTGCAGTGCAGCATGGTGGGTCGGGTTCTGATGAGCCGAAACTACTACTGCACACTGATGACTCGGGATGTTATGGAGTTCCTGCGCGCGCACTTGCAGGCTCATTTTCGCTCACAGACAATGGCACCGTTCATGCGGTTTTCCGAGGGTTGCCACATCGCGCCATTTTCAGTATAGCGTCAGGCTGGTTTAATTGTCTTCGAGATTAACTATTGTACTGGAGTATATTGGGGACCATTTTTATTGTTAATTTCGTTTGTCGAGAATATTGCGTGTCTAAATGTTGAAAATGAACGAACTTTTATGTTTGTGTGTGTAGGGTATTTTTAAGCGTATAAATATTGACGTAGAAAGTGCTATTGTTAATAAATGCGTATAGGTTAATAGGTATTACCAAAAAAGAAATTCGTATTACCGCAGAAAATTGGCTAGGAAAAGGCATTTAAAGCTGATTGAATAATACAAGCGCATCCGCGCTCGCGCGCTTTAAGTAGAATTATCCAAGTACGGTAAGACGTGTACCGATAAATGTTCACGTTATTATGTTTTAATCGCGTTTCGTCTCAACTTTCTCCAGGCATAAATTTTTTCATTTCCCAGAATTATACGCATATCTCGTGTAAGTACTATTCTTTCGAACTAATAATGATTTCGTGAATTCATGCGCGTTCCATAGTCCGTCCTGAACGAGGTTATTCATAAAGACAAGTAACCGAGCTGCTCTCTCGAAAATGAATTCAGTAATTAACTATGGTTAAAATTTGCGAGAATTAGCGACGTTACGCATTAACGGTGATCGTAAAAATTTTATTAGATCTCTTATACCGTATGGTTACTCCGATTATGAGAGTTTGCGGTATGTGCAGTAAATCCATAATACCTTTTGTAATCTCGCTCACGTAAGATACACAATTTCAAAGTAACTGTGTTAAAGTATAATACTTCTTATACTAATACCTTTCATATTAATTCAAAGAGGCTGCAAATAATGAAGGAGTTATTAAAAGAGCATTTAATTTAGTCGAATAACTGGTTGAATAGAGAGAGTTTCTTTTCATAGCTCATGTTTTTGCCGCGATATATGGAAGGAATTATACGGCTTTGTATGCACATGGTATACGTTCTATCCGTGGATTTACCATTTCTCGAGCTAAGCCGATTGAAATTCTTTTTACGACGTTTATTTTTCCGTTTTTCAGCCGCAAAACGAGAGCACGAATGTTTCACTTTCAGTTTTTTGCGAAATATGTCTCGCAGTTGAGCAAATTTCAGCGCCCAAACTAACAATTAATTTCGTCGAAATTGTTACATTTTCTTCGTCAAAGAAACGAAAGTTAATTGACACCTGCAGTTTTTTTATACAGATATATTTATTAAATCTGCTAATTATCATATACGCAAAGGAATGTTTTATTAATACTTTGATAATTTGTAAATCAATTAAGTATGTAGTAATACTTGTAGAGTGGGCAAGCAAGTTATTTTCTTAATTCCTGGGAAATTGACAGCTTGTCTACAATGAATATTTTCACAATCTTTCGTACTGGCATAAATAATACTTTTCGTTTCGCATGAATTCGAAAATATTTCTCATTCACAAAACTATAAAAATAAGTAAAATATCTATTGAAACCTGTTTAGTCTGGTAATTTATAGATCGAGTTCTGAAATAATTACATTCAAATAAAACTATAAGTATATGGTTCTATATATTATTATAATTACCAGTAGCATTACATTTGTTCACATCAATAACACAGACGTTATTAATTATACGACCAATATATCTCAATGACAGCGCTTGATATTTCTAGCCACATGATATTTAAAAAAAATAAGAAAAAAAAAGATTCATCGTAATTGAATATCGACCACAAAATTATCGGGAATAAAACGCAAATACTTTTTATATAAAACATTTATGCATAAGCCCTAAGGCTGTATTGCGTCACAAATTACAGTGGAGCGCGGTTAAAAATAATTTCGCTTTAAATTTATGTATTTATTTGCGTGAACTGTTCGTATATATCCCTTCGCACAGTCGCGTATAATGTCCAAATACACGATAGAGTCATAATATATAATTTTTAAGCTATACCTATAAGACACAGCGCGTTATTAATAGACGAAGACCGTCTCTTTTATGTAAGTGTCTTGGCATTAGCGGTACCTAAAAATCCTCGCGCTAATGCGCTAAGCAGCCGTGTAAATACACAGTCCACAGCTATACATATAGGTACATAGTGCACACACCAACTGAACCAACACACGTATACATGCGTGAGGAAAAACATCAGGTGCTTCCCCTCGATTATCTCCACTGCTCTAGACTATACACTTTTTACTCGCGCGTGTTTATATTGTTATTGCCTATGCTCGAATTCTGCGCTCTTAAACGCACGAATTCCTTCGGAATAATCTTGCATAATGAGGGGGGGCAGGCAAAAAGCGTCAACGCTTGTAAACGTTCGTCGCGCGAGCGCAAGAGAGGCCGAACATTGAACCCGCGCGGCCAGATCATACCTTTATATATGTCATAATATTGCTGGCGAACCATTCAACCGCATCGCGCGCGCGCAGAGTCGCAGCGCCACGCGATCGTTTACAATACAATGCAAACAACAATCGCTCCCGCGAGGTTGTTCCGTCTCTCTCTCGCTCGCTCTCTCATTCTCATTGTGCTCGGAATGTGCGCATCTCTCTCCTTCTCTCGCTATATATACGTAATGTGCTTCGTTTACGGTGCAATGCGCGTTAACCGTTTATGCGACTATTGAATCATCGCGCGCTTTACTATACAGATGATAATTCGCTTAACCAGAAGCACGAGACAACGACGACGACTCTAGTTCTCGCGTTTGAGAAATATGGATTTTCGTAACGATGGTTAGCTTCGCTTTCGTTGTGAAGTACTTATATCGAGAAATTTTATATTTATCATGCGTGTGTGTGTGGAGAAAGAAATTTTCAGAAAAATCATTATGAGATGTAATGTGATGGTTCGCATAGACAAAGAATATAGACAGGTCAGTCATAACTTCGATATTTTTTTTTAAAGTAAAAATCGAAGTGATTCACGGCAAGGATATTTCAAAATTACAAAAAGGATCACTCTGTCGTCATGATGATTTGTACGCTGTGTTGCTCAACCTTCGGGATTATAGGATTGGAATTTGTAATTTTTAATACAAACTGCTGAAAAAGAACTGCGTTATTTACAAGTCATATAGCTTTCGAGAGAGTTGATTGATTGTAATATTCACGTCTGACAGCTCATAAACATAAGACTTTTTTGAAAGCCAAAAATCCTCGAGTATTTTGTGAAATTTTAGAAGTCGTCCCCGTCTTACCTGGTAAAATTCCCCAACGAAAAAGGCAATTTTTATTAAAAAAACTATAATTCTTTCAATCCCATCAATTCAATATCTCAAATAAACCTTAAAAAAAGCCGCGTGTATCCCTTTGCCGAAATGCCAACGTAACCCCCGACTATACATCTCAATCCCCTCACTAAAACCGATCCTCCGACGTCATCACCACACAGCCACGAACCAGCCATAATCCTTCGCATCACCTATCCCACAGACTACTTAGTCGAACCGAAAAAAAAGACAGAGGCACCAGATCCAACGAGAAAGAGAGAGAAAAAAAACGAACGAACGAGCCCCGCGTGCAGCACACGGACACACGAAGTCACGCACTACCACACGTGCTCCAGGCGACGGCGGCGGTGGCGGCGGCGGTGCGCGCAACAACCAAGCAGTCGACCTTCGGGGCATTAATACAGAGCTCCACTGCTGCTGCTGCTGCTGCGGCTGCGTGGCCTAGCCGTACGTGTATGTATGTATGTGCGCGCGCGGATAGGATAGTCGCGCGGCGGCGCGCACTCGGCCAACTTTCACGTATCATAATACACAGTGAAAGAATGTGGTTTCCCTTTCAAATTACAAAATACTGCGCGCGCACGCTCTATACGTAGCAGCAGCGCTGCTGCTGTGGTACTGCTGCAGCCGTATGGTGTATAGGTGTATACGTGCAGTGCAGCACACACTTCCTTTAGCATTGAGAATTTTTATATATCGGCACGACTCGCGCGCTCTAGTGACTGTAGCAGCAGCCGCGTGTAGTTCTCCGATGTAGCCTGAACTGTGAATGTATGTGTGTAGGTGAGTGGATGCTGGAAGGCAAGAGTACAGTCTCGGCTCAGCTGTTGGCTGATTATACACTTAATTCGCGCTCGCGCGAGAAGGAGCGTGTAGCATGCACTTGACGATTGCGGGAGCGATCGGAGCGCGATTTTGAAGGAAAGCAAGGCTAGCGGCAGTATAATAGCTAACCCGAGGGAGCTATATAATCGACGAGGCCCGTCCTTTTTCGCGTGCACTCGCGAATCTCGCTCTCACCGATCGAAGCTTTTTCCTTTGTGTATGCGATATGCATGCGCGAGGTGGCAACAAGTGTTTTATTCGTTGAAATTGTATATACACACTGCGGCTACCGTGGATTCGCGGGTCGAACGCTGTGTACACTATGCGCATGCACGCGTGCAATTATATTATGGGCTGTAAAGAGTTTTTGCCCGGTAGGTTTCGATCGGCAGCGGCTGCGCGCGTTGCCTAATTTCGGGGTGCGCGCGCGGTTTATGGATTGTCATAGCACCGCGCGCGCGGGATACTGAGGCAACGCGCTGCGAAATGTGCAGCAATAGGCGCCCGAATGACAATGAAAGTTTAATGCGCCTGACCTTTTTATTTTACGAATGGAGCGCGCGCAGATGCAGTTTCGCTCTGTAAGCTATGGGTTCGCAAGCGAGAGAGCGAGATAGATATATAGAGGAGGTTGAGAGAGAATCGTCATTACGAGTGGAACTGAATTACCGGGCTTTATGACGTAGGATGAAGCGGTTTTAATATCTATTAACTATTGAACAGAGTCCTTGCCGGGCTCTAAAACAAATACAAAAGATAGTAAAAGATAGTAGGATGATGTCGTAAGAGGCATTCAGCGAAACGCTCGAGTTTTCTTTTGTTGGATTAAATTTAGATTTGTGTAATTGCGAATTTAAAAAAAAAAAAGACGAAAAGGAAAAGTGAAATAAAGAATTTTGGAATAAAGTAATTTTGTACGTCTGCAAGGGTATAAATATTTAGTCGAAAAATAAAATTATTTGGTTAGTCATCATACTTAATCGAGGACTTAGCGCTGTATATCCTACAGGTGGACGAACCTAAAATTCGTTTCGTAAGCATTAAAACAGAATAGTTTTTATGGAAGATGTTTAAACATCCTGTCGACATTATTTCACGATACACATTAAACTACGAGCGAGAGTCGCGCAAAGCTCAGCCGACTATGAAACTGCTGCGCGGAATTGATTTTCGGACCCATGTGTACAAACTTCGCACGCTACAATTGCTTTTGTCTGGAATTTTATTATACAATCCGCGTTTAAAGAGTTAAACATTATTCGCAATATTTCAACGCGCAAAATGTATAACACAATTATCGCGTATTCTTACGAAAATAGCGCACCGCAGCTATAAATAATAATAAACAAAGATACATACATAAGTGTATAGCGCATACGCCCCATGCCCATATTCATCGCGGCGAATTCGTAATTAAACCGACGTGTATATATACCCGTGAGCGCGTTCGTAAAAACCTTTTCTCATTGAGTAAT
>JAPYZO010005046.1:0-10632 GCA_030522905.1 Torymus flavipes | reverse complement strand
CTATAATTATTAGTAAATATGTTTTTTTTTTAAATCTTAGGTAACCTTTTCATTTAGCACTGATTTGACTGGGAATCCCCGTGAAAGAACCACCTTAAAGGCACTTTTAATTCCACGATTTCTTTTTTTATTTACAAGAGAAATGTTATTACGCAACTATACTTATTCAATACGAATTGATTTCAACATTATGACGTTTTTCATCAACCTGTGTCAGTTTTATTGACTAAAAAGAAAAGCATGTATGAAGAAGTATTTGTTATTTTAATATATGATTTGTCTTTATCTTTGGAATTTAGTTCTATATAATGGGATTCATTCAATTCTATAGTTTCCGTCCTTAAACAGATTCATTCAGTTTATATATGAATACCACTACAATGCTAAACATTAATCGAGTTCAATTTCACGGAAATAAGCTTTTTTCATGTTGTGGTTTTATTCGATAATAAAATTGCCACTAATAATGCCGTAAAAAGGAATTAAATTCATCATGAATATTTTAATATTGAACAAAACCATGTTTTGAGAATCGGTAGAATGGTTCTTGAGAATCTCATGAACGATTATTGTTGCACAAAGCTTCTTTTCGCACCAAAAAAAACTCGTGTTGAATTTTATATCGAGTTTCACGACCGAAGATAGGGTGACTTCACCAGTGAATGAACGAATAAGGAAATTGTAACTTGTTATTTAATTAAGTGGTTTAAAAATGGATTAAAAGTAAAACCTTTTGAACTTTATATTCTAAAATGTTCAAACGTCGGTAAGCAAATTTTGAATAAAGAATCAAAGTAAAAATTTTAATTAATAAAAATCTATAAATATCTTCTAAAACCCAGTAGTAAATGAACATGCAATCTTAGCATATAAATACGTTTCAGCAGTGAATGAACAGCATTGAACACTTGATAGCGGCGATTTTATGATTTTATTCTTAACAAGATAATTTCTTTTATGCAAAATCTGTATATAAAATGAAATAAAAAATTTTGAAAGATTCGAAAATGATTGTCATGTTAGATAAAAAATACATACAAATCTTGATATTTTCATATATTTAAAGAAAATTTTCATTCACTGGTGACTGTTCCAATACTGGTGTAGTCACCGTATTTGAGGTTAAAAATTTTTATAAAATATTTTCAAATAGTGTCTTTTTAAAAAATATTTGAAAGATAGAGGAATTTTAGAGTAATAAAATTAATTATTTTCATAAAAAATTAAAAAAAGAAATAAATACATTACTTTAAGGAAGCTAAGCGCGAATGTATTGGCAGCGTCTTTTATTAGTGATAATGGCATGGTTAGTGTATGTAGTTAAAATTAAAAACATGGTTTTGTTCCATATTAAAATATTCATGTTTAATTTAATTCCCTTTTACGGCATTATTAGACAGAGAAAACAGATATTTTCATAATTATATATTATTGTTTATCTATCTCAGTGGCAATTTTACTATGGAACAAAACCACAAGATGAAAAAAGCTTATTTCCGTGAAATTGAACTCGATATAACAAATACTTCTTCATACATACTTTTTTTTAGTCAATAAAACTGACACAGCTTGATGAAAAACGTCATAATGTTAAAATCAATTCGTATTGAATAATTATAGTTGAGTAATAACATTTCTCTTGTAATTAAAAAAAGAAAATTGAATTTTTAATTATTCAGTTTTTGTTGTTACTTTGAAAAAGTCAGCGCGCGAAGCGCGCGTGTCGAACTCTAGTATTATTTAGGATCGAATTTATGTAGTCCAATAAAAATTTGGTATGAAAAGCGACTCAGGCGCCCTCTCAATGTGCAATAGCAGACAAAGCATAGAAGCTTCGAGTACCCCCATATATATATATATATATATATATATATATGCGTATGCGGTATTTAGTGACTAGTGAGAGGGGTACTCGAAGCTTCTATGCTTTGTCCGCTATTCCTTGCTGAGAGGGCGCTAGTCGCTTACCTTAGCGATATCTCTGAGATCGACTTTTCATAGAAATGGCTCCGAGGACCTGGCTTGGTGCTAGAATACCTCAAATCTGGAAGAAAATAAAAATAGAAATGGCTACATTTTGGTTATAAGGTAAAAAGGGGTTGAAAAAACTAACTTTGAAATTTTCAGCTTCCTAGGTTCAAAGCGTCGGGTGGGAGGACAAAGAAGCGATTTCCAAAAAGCGTCGAAGAAGGAGCTATCTGAAATGAGCGCTGAAAAAGGAGCTATTTTGAATGAGCGCAATATTGAAAATAAACATACATAACATAACTATTTGTTTCAGAAGTTTAATTATAAATCTGAAACGTACTTAATTAAAATAACGTATCAAATACAAGATTACAATTTCTAATGAAGTCAATTTAAATTTTGAGAAAAAATAAATGACCCCGCTAGATAGCTCCTTCTTGAGCGCTCATTCGAAGTTGACAAGTTTAATTTTAAAAAATATGGTATATTTTCCTATATGATATATAGCATATATATAAAAATATAAGCATTTATAATAACAAAAAACCCATGATTTTTTTCAAAATTTCGAATAATGAAGATTTTTCAAAACTAGAATGATGCATATTTTTCAAA
This sequence comes from Torymus flavipes, assembly GCA_030522905.1. Taxonomy (NCBI): domain Eukaryota; kingdom Metazoa; phylum Arthropoda; class Insecta; order Hymenoptera; family Torymidae; genus Torymus; species Torymus flavipes. Next base: position 8,049 of record JAPYZO010005046.1, on the reverse strand, counting down.
ATAAGAGTTTAAAGATCAGTTTTATAAAATATAAGAAATTCTCAGATAAATTTTATTTACAGTCAAAGAATTATTAATACTTAAGTTTATATATTCTTTTTAAATACGGATGCTTTTGATATTGTAACATTTTTCTGTCCAGCTATAATATATTAAATAAATTCATTTATCTAAACATTTCAATCAATTTTTTATTTTACAAATACATGGTAAAATTATTTAATACAAATTTAAATATTAATTAAAGTGTATCTGTACAGATTTATTAAATTAAGAAATTTATCTTTTTTTTTTAATAATTTTATATTAAAATAAAAAAATATGTTTATTTTAAAAGATTGAATTACAGATACTGCCAACAGTTCTGACAGTAAAATTAGATTTAAAATAGTTTTGACAATAGGACATTTCTCCATTGTTTAATCGTATATGTTTACATGTATATGCATGTATGTACGTTTATTTTATCTAATATATAAATTTACACTGATTTATTATTAACAGAAATACAAAGAAATTTACATAAAAATTAACTTTGTCATTATCTTAGAAACTCTAGAGCGTATTTACAAGTATTATATACAAACATCTATGTAATGTCAGTATTAAGAAAAATATGAACATGAAATGTGGCTTATATATTCCGTCGCACTTTTGATGGTATCTTCTTCTAATTTTGTTGTTACATTCATAGTAAAATCAAAGAAAAAGAGCAGTCAAGCATACAATTGTTCGTTGTAAGCATTTTTGTTTTTCATTGTAAGAATGTATTGGTTTTGGTAAGTAAAAATATTGCTCTGATAAAGATATTTTTTATTTTGCATTATCATTGGCTAATTCTTCTATTTCATCAGGAATACCTAAACTTCTTCTACAGTCTGGACAATACCATTTGCCTTTTGGAGGTATCATTATACCAACACATTCAAAATGAAACCACTCTATCTGACAGTGGTCCCCATCGCATGCAATCATTTCTGATACTTCATCATATGGACACTGACAGTAACAGTATAAATTATTAGAACGTTCTGCATTGTATAAATGTTGAGAAAAATGAATATTTGCTTGAGGTAAAGAGAGTAAGTTTCTGCCTTCATTTTGAATATTATTATCTGAATCGCTTGAATCATCACTAGTATTACCTTGTTCATCTAAGTCACTTTCAGAAGTAGTAATTAGTAATGTGTTTTCATTATGTGTATCTTTTATATCACTTTCTTTTTGCAGTTGGTATTTTTGTTGTGGTAGTAATTGTTTTTTATTCAAATGCAATTGCTGATTTTGTTGAAAAAGTAATTCTTGTTGTTGGAAAGGTAATAATTGATAATTTATGTGTTGAAAATCTTGCTTATAGTTAATCTTACTAGTGGAAGGTAATTGCGTTATTTCCTTCACTGGTACATCAATCCTTCTCCACTTCAACATTTCTTGTTTATGATTCTCTTCGTCGCTGGAATCTCCATAAAACCGTTTTGGTATTCGCTTTCGTTTTGATGATCTTTTAGTACCTATTTTAAATTCGTTGCTCTCAAAACTTTCAGTTTTTTGTAATTCTGATGACTCAGAATTCCCAATTTTGTTTTTCTCAAATAGTGATGATTTGAATGAAGTTGAAGACCTCCCTGTATCTTGGAGTAATGAACAGAACATTTTCTTTTTATAAACTGATTTTGGAATGTTTACTTTCATCAAGTCACTCATTTTCAGAGTATTTTGTGTTTTTTCTCGACTCCCTCTTTTGTGTTTTTTAGTTTTAACTTTTCTTTTTGATGGTATTGCATCTATAGCATTTCCTAGAATAGGAGACAGATTAGGTGAATGCATTGTGTTGTCAGTATTAATCATGCCATTTACTGCAACAGATAAAGATGAATCTATAGAACTAGTTAAAAGCATTAATTTTTTATGTTTTTCACTTGATAATTTATTTGCTAATTGTTGAGGATGCTTATCATAAAAGTCTTCATCAGTTTCAGTTTCAGTTGTTTCAAGATCAGATTCCATTATCACAAGTTGCTTAAAAGTCATTAAATTCATTGTTTCAATTTTCTTTGTTTGCTCAATTTTAGCTATTTCACTACTTTTTTTTTCTGCAACTTTTTGTTCATGATCTATGATTTCTTCTTTCTCATTTTCCACTTTTTCTTTAATTAATTTTTTCTCTTCTTTGTATTTTTCTTGGTTTAAATTTATTTTTCTTGATGTACTCTCCAAAACAGAACTATCAGAATCAGAGCTACTACTGGAAGTAGAAGTACTACTTGATGAAGAGCTACTACAGCTACAATTAGTCCCACAGGAGCAACTGGTTGAATCACTATCACTAGAAGAATCACTAGATGATGTTATACTTCGTTTTTTCTTTTTGAAAGACTTTATTTTTCTCTTAGACAAATCGCTTTCATTACTTTGTATATTAGTTAGCCCAGACTTAAGTGTTCTTTCTAATTTAAAATCAAAACTTTGAGTACTTTGCATATTTTCACAAGTTTTTATTGGATTCTTAGAAAGTGATTGATTTTCAACCTTATTTGAATATGTAATACAGTAATCATGATCATTCAAAATCACTTTTTTTAGAATTTCTGGTTCAATGTTTGTGTTGAACTCCTCAGTATTGCATTCTTGTTTTTTAATAATATCAGTTTCTACTAATAACAAATTAGAAACTTCTTGTTTTTCTAAACTTGCTGTATATGATTTAAAATTATCCCATATACCATCCATTATTTGTTCTTCTTGTTTTTTTTCTTCTTCATTTCTTTCAACACCAACAACATCTGTATTAGGTACAATAGTAGTTTGAGAATCTATTACAATAGTTTCAAGATTCATGTTGAAATTGTCTGTAATCTTATTATTAATTTTTTCATTCTTTTTATTTTCATTGAATTTATCCTCTTCTATTTCACTATCGCTGTCAGATAAATTTAGTGGGGGAAGATCATAGACATCTATAACTTTTTTAAATGATGTTTTAAGGATGGTATCAGATGGTGATTGTGCTGTATTATTTTCTTCAGTTTCCATATTACAAACATCAATATTAACTTCTAAGGGTGATAAGACATTATTTCTTATCTTATCTCTTGTCATAGCTTGAGATGGAACTGGAGGATGTTCTCTGTGACTATATCTATGTCTGGTCAATAATTTTTTTGAAATAAATTTTTCAGTACACTCAAAGCATGCATGTGGAAAGTCATTGATATGAATTCTTTTATGAACTTTCAAAGCAACAGCTTTAGAAAAATTTAATCCACATTCTTCGCAAACAAATGCTGTAGGCGGAATACAAAAATGATAAATGTGAGGCCATTTCTTTTGTAAGCATTTTTTACAAAGAATACTTTCAGTTCCATGTTTCCAAAAAAGATGTTTTGTTATATCTGGCTTATTCCGATATGCTATACCACATCTGTAACATAAATGATGTAATTTATGTTTCCAAACATGATTTGATAAACGTTGTTGATTACCCGTAATTTCTAAACAAACATCGCAAGCATGATGTTTTTTTCGAAGATGTACCATCAGTCTGAATGCTGATGGTAAATTAGACAATGCACATAAGCAGCAGCGATATTGAATGTTGAAATTAGGTGCATATACTCCTGGACATAAATGGCATAATAATTCACTGTAACTGTAAAATGTTGATTTGCACATAATACATATTAAAATTGGTTTTTGATGCATTTTTCTGTTATGTAAATAAAGTTCTTTATGAGTAGTAGAAAAAAATCTACAATGAAAGCACTCATATACTCTTACAGATGAAGTATTATAGGTACCTTCTTTGCTGTTGTAAGAAGCTAAATTAAAATAGTAGGATTCTAAACTATCTAAACTTTTTTCCAATTTTGCTATAAACTGCTTTTGATGTATAATTATTGCAGCATGTTGTGGTTGAAATCTATGTTCAGCTAATATATGAAGACTAAGTTGTTTTCCATTAACAGCTATATGTCGAGCATGGTTACAATAGACACATGAAGAACAAACAGCCTGGATACATTGTTTTAACAAATCTTCTATTTCCATACTTTCTAAAAGATTATCTACATTCAAATCTGTTAGTGGGATTTCTTCTCCAGCTAATACAGTACCATGTATATTCTCATTTGTAGTCTCAAGGATAACCTTGTCTTGCTCATAAGAATGACGTTCAATTCCCTCTTCTTGCTGGTTATTGGTAGTATTTAAAATTAAATCAGATTTACTTTTAGGTTTAATATTAGAGTTTATAACCGTAGTAGAAATTTTATTTTCATTTTCAAAAGCTTGAACTATTGGTAAGTTATTACTAACTGAATCATTTTCTTCAAATACCAATGCTTCATTAGGAAGCAGCTCTCTATTCATATCCTCATTTTCTATTCTAAAATTTTTATTATTTTCAATATTGTTGCTTTTTGGTGAAATAGGTGTACTAATAGAAAGAACAGAATTATTCCTAGTACAAATTTTAATAACTAAACTTCTATTTGATGTTGATGTGCTTGAACCAGTATTATTTTTAACTCCTAGTAGCTGTGGATTAACATCAATGTTTGTTGAATTTTCCTTGACTTCACAAACAGGACTAAGTAACGATTGATTTATGTGGTTAAGATTACTACACACTTGAGATTCAAAATTTAAATTAGAATTTTTACGTACACCATTTATTGAGTTATTTTCTGTATTGGCACCTTTGGAATTTTCAAGTTCATGCATTGTTTTTTTTAATTTTATATTATCTTCATTTTTTTTATCAATAGATGAAATTTTATTTTTACTTTCTTTGCAAACAAGAATATTTGATTTGTGATTTTCATTAAATATTTTTTCTGTGTCTGATATATTAATATCATTGACATATCTTGATATTTCTCCAACAGTTTCTTTTATTTTAGCACAAGTATTTCTATCATCATTACATATTAATGTTTCAATATTATTTATATTTTCATGGCTATTTTGAGATAAATGATTCAAGTGTTCATTAGTTAAGTTACTACCAGAATTAACTGCATATTTAGAAATTTTTATAATATTTTTAGTAATAGCACCTTCATCAAACTCTTTTTGAGTTTTTTTTTCTTTAATAGAAATATTGTTTTGTAAATTGAAATTAATATTTTCATTTCCTTCAATTACTTCAGGAGTATTTTCGAGTATTATTTTTTTAGAACGAATATTTGTTATCTTGGTATACAAATAAACATCATTATTCAATCTATTAGGTTTTATTGTCCGCTTTGAATGTCGTCTACCATCTGCTTCAGTCTGGATAGAAGGAAATGAAGGAATATTGTAAGATTTTAAACTATTTGTAGAATATTGTGAACTAACCACATCTTTTTTCTCTGCAGCCAAAATACACGATTCCATACAACAGTTTAATTGTCTGCATAGTGAACAGATTTCAGAAGTAGACTCTTTACTCTGCAGTGAAGAACAAACATGATGGGAGAAATTATCGTTCTCCGAGAACATTTTATCACATGAACAACAAACAATACAAGAAGAACCTTTAAACGCGTCATTAAATTCTTCTATTGAATGAAATGTCATTTCTGAAATATTATGCTTTTTTGATAAATGATGAGATAATCTTTCTGCTTGGCCAAACATACCAAGACAAAACAAACATATATATCGTTTATGTACTTCTCGCATGTGCAAAAAGAGATTCCAATTTTCAAAATAAGTTTCACATGCTGCACATAAATACACTTTTCTAGTCATTTTTAAGTTTGATGATTGCAATATGGGTTCAGATTTAAATAGTTCTACATTACTGTTACTTAATAATACAGAATTATTGACACAAAATGATTTTGAATTAGTAGAAGGCAAAAATTGAGCATCATTGACAATAACTGAGTTTGAGTCATTATTAGAAATTATTTTAGAATTACTACTAAATAATGTTTCTGAATTAAAAGATGATATTTCACTCCTGTGAGTAGTCTTTTGATCAGCACTTTCACTTAGAAAACAATTATCTCCGCTAGGATGACCATCTAACACACATACTTTATTTTCTAACAAATTATACTTAGTACATTCAGCCTGTAATAACGCAGGTTTAAGTCCTAAATAATGAGTGTACTCTGTTATTTTTTCAGTTTTTACATTGACATTTCTGGTTGTTTCTTCTTTTTTATCATTTTTTTGTATTTCTTGGGGCACACTCATAGAATCTTCAAAGACATCAGTTTTATTTTCTTGTAAAATATTTTTTTTTAATTCTTTAATAACATTATTCAAGGAAGCTTCGGAGTTTCCACTATCTTCAGATACTTGAGAGTGAGTAGAATAAAAGCATTCCTTTTTGTCTTTTTCAATTTCTTCAAAACTAACACTTGAATTATTTATTTGAGATAAAGATGTTTCAATCGCTGCTTCTTTGTAATAAGCTTCCTCCCATAAAGTCCATGTATCCACAAGTCCATTCTCACTGTCTTCATCTTCCATAATAGATGAATTAATCAATAAATACTATTCCCTAAAAAAGAGTTTTTAATTACCAACCATGTTTCAGGTGCGTAATCCATAACAAACATTAGAACAAACACAGGCACATGTATTGGGTGACAAATATTGAGTAATAGTACTAACATTTTGATGTGTAATAAAACATTTTCAACTAGCATTGATTAGCAAAATCACAAACAAGGGAGATGACAAGCAGAAATGTGAAGCTGGAGGAGATAAATGTGAAAAGGAAAGAATTGTTGATTCTTGTGCTTAGTATGCTCAGCGTTAACCGCCAATATATACTGCAGGTATGAAGATCTCTTACCCAGTTCAAACACAGGCTATCCGGTAGTTGTATTACGTGAAAAAACGACGCAAGTAAATGTCTAGCAAAAACTCCCTTTGCTTAACTGCTGTCTACAAGTTCATCCGCGATAAAGGACGGCTTCGGGAGGTTAGTAAAATGGCGTCATCGTAGCGTGAACGCAACTGGAGGTGGCGACGGTGACAATGACGATGGAGGGCTAGCAGGCTCGTCCGACAACTCTGTTAAGAATGATGAATCCTTCTCATTATGTCTGGCTTGGGCACCTAAAGATCGACGAAGCGTTAAAGAACGGTTAACAACCCCTGGATCTGTGACATTTATGATACTGGCACGGATGAAGCAGGTTGCAGCTGTGAGGTTATGCTGAGAAATTTAAAGACTCTATATATGCAATGAACGTATGTTTTCAGCTAAGATTTAGTTGTGCTTCAATTATAATCCTTATATTATTTATTATTATTTTTATCATATTTTACATACTGACTTATGATTACATACTGACACATGTGAATGTCAAATACATAGTTAAAACTTATTTATTGCTCTTTGCTCGTTCAACGCATGTCCATGTGCCGAGTGCTAGTTCAGCGGTATTCAGCCGTTCAGCGTTCCCGCCTTCGCCAATCTTTTTTTTCTCCTTGTGGTAGATTCTAAATTGCTTTCCATGGTCAGTACGCTATCGGCTATACGAAAATAAAAAACTAGCCCTCTAAGCTGAAATCACATAGTGCGGCATAGAGGTTTCTTTATGGAGACTGCCAATCAGAGCTATTTTTGCATTTGCAGGATACCTCTGATTGGCTGTCTCCATGACGAAACCTCTATGCCGCAGCAGCTCCTAGAAGTTGGCACCCGATATAAAAAACCGCTGCCAATATATTGGCAGTTTGCTTCCTCCAAACAAATTTATCGATTCTACGTGTATAGTATATAGTTCAAATGTAAAATATGTTTATTCATTATACATTTTTTTTCAATAATTTATAAATTCATTAGTATTTACATAAATTACACATTATTTCTTATTCTTTAAATCATTTATTAGCTGCAATTAATAATGTGTCACCATAAAAGTACTTATGTTAAGATATAAATAATACAAAATAACCTACCTACCTGGAGCGCAACTAATACACATTCAATTCACGATTTATAAAAACCCTTTTCCTACATTAATATTACCTCCAAATCATTTTACTTTGATATTCTGTATAATTAATAGATAATATTTCTTAATAAAATTTCACAAA
>JAPYZO010005045.1:0-35022 GCA_030522905.1 Torymus flavipes | reverse complement strand
TCTCTCTCTCTCTCTCTCTTTTCTTTGCGTATAACATTGTTGGTTTGTTGCTTGAACTACCATCGATAGCGTGTATATATAATATATATAATATATATTTTTCTCATGTAATCTAACTATACATATAACTATGTACAATCCAGGTATAGGGAAGGGGGAGGGGAAGATGAGGATATAGTGTAGAGAACACGGGATGTGAAAAGAAGAGAGTGAAGAGAAGAAAAAGAAACAAAAGTGCGCGTGAGTAGACAATGAAAGAGTTAACCTTGTTGTCTCAGAGTGTATAAAGTTAGGTAAAGAGTAGATAAAATGTCACGGAGTGAAAAACCACTCGTTCAGTCTCTTCTCTTTTGGAGTCGATCAAGAAGTCAATCTTAACACCACATCAATTCCATAAATTTTGCGAAAATAGAAAAAAAAAATGAAGAAAATTAAAGAAAAGCAAAATAGAAGTAGAAAACGTACTTTTAGGCTTGGGAAAACGAATTATTGCACGACGGTGATGCGTAAAAGTACGGGCGGCGTTGAAAAAAGTGCGTATCGTCAATATAGACCGACCTTTGATGCAGTTAAAGAAGAAAACAAAGACTGTGTATAGAACATAACGTTACTCTGCAAAATCTATATATATGCATACAAACCGAGCCACTTTGTCACTCGGCGAACGGTAAACGCGATCGACAAAGACATATTACGCTTGTCACTGTCCGCGTGCAGCCGCGAAATCTCGCGAGCATGCACCTACGTATATATTGCTTATCGGCCCAGCAACGAAAGACGATATGCACCTGATGTGTCGTTCTAACATTTCGAAACGCGCTGTCTCGTTGGATAAAGAAGAAGTTAGAGTGGGTTTAGGGATGAGGGGAGGGGGCAAAAGACAGTAAAATTTCACTCCTAGTGAATGGGAAGCAACGTGTGGGCTTTCATACAAAACGAAGGATCAAAGAAAGTATAGCGACGCACAATAATGTACAAGAGTCCCGGAGATCGGCTGTTGTTGCTGTTCGCACCATATACCTGCCTCTTCTCCGATCCTCGTCGTCGCTCTGCTTTCGTGCTCGAAAGAGAAAGAGGTAGAGAGAGATTTGTGGTGTGTCTGTACCCACGTGTACGTGTGTTTCTGTGTACAATAGTGTATATGCGAGAGTGCGGCGCGCCGATATTCCACTTGCAGATTTTCTTCTTATACGATATATATAATAATATATATGTATACATAATCCTTCTTGTCATTCACGTTATATATACATTCATGTATATATAAATTCATCACTCGGGAGGGTTTCTTTTTTCTCATCATCATCATCATCGTTTGTTTGCGTTGGGGGAAAAGATGGACGATGCGCGCGCGATGCTCACTGCCGCCGACGCTATACGTGTGGACGACGACGGTGGCGACGTTACACCTCCGTGTACTTGCTCAGCTTGTCGCGCAGCAGCATGTTTTCGTTCTTTAGCCGGTCCAGTTCCTGTCGCAGGCCCATGTTCTGCAAGCGAGAGTGAAAAGTTAGCTTGTAGTCGAAGATGAGTCGAGTTTTTTTTCTTTTATTGGATACGTTTAGGATTAAGATGTAAGCACTGCGCATCGATGCTTCAGTTCTCATAGTTGAAAAATAGATTGTTTTTTCTATTTGCTTTTATTTTTTAATTCTATATTCTTTGTTATGAATTGAGAACAGAGGAATGGGTTGGATGAGTTTTTGGGACGCGGTAGTTGTCAAAGGTAGGGAATTAATAATGATGAATAAAAATATATGAACTCGTACAATGCAGTATTCAAAGTAGCTTCTGCTGGAATTTTAATAATTTTTGCTACTTTGTACGTTTTCGTAATATGATTCTAAAATTTCATTTTCGTATGTTACACTTTAAAAGAATTGCAAGAATATAACTAAATCAATGAAATAATTAGAGTACATTTTTGGCGTTCTAGTTTTACAACAGGAGCACATTCGCCACCTATCGGAAATCTTCGTTACTATCTCGCGATAAAATCATGAAAAATAAAATAGAAAATCTTAGTATTATCAAATTGTCAAAATTTTGTGCATTTATTAAAAAAAAGAATAAGTCATTACCTCTTTTTCAAGGAAGCCAGCTCGGAGGGCTATCTGATTCTCCTTCATGCGTCGCGCGTCCCTCGAGCGCTTTGCGGCCATGTTGTTCTTTCTGCGGCGCGCCCAGTATTTGTCATCCTTCAGATCATCGGGCACGAACTGCAACGCCAACAATTTGACCATCAGATTGATAACCATAATTATCATCGTGATAGAAAATCGGAAAAATAATATTTATAAACACAGTGGCGGACATTACCTGCTTTCGCGACTTCTTGATCATCGGCTGGGGTTTGAGCTCCTCGTCGGAAAAGGCCCGCGTCCGCGGGTCGAAGTCCCGCCCCGATGAGGCCATCGAGAGCGCTATAAGAGACAAGCCATATTGAATTCGTGACGAGTCCACAGAGTCTGGCAGCGCAGAAACACCATACGCAGGACAATTCGTAACGACTCAACGTTAGTGTGCGTGTGAGCAGCGATTTGTCTCGAGAGTAACACCCCCCTCCCCCCAAAGCCTATTTTACCTTTTTGACTGAAAAATTAAGCTCTATGCTATCTTTGCCCGATGTATGAGTGCCGATGCTCTCCGATTTATATATGTTTATGTATACCCGTGCACTCGGGTAGTAACAGCAAATTTTATGGAGTACTCGTGTATTTACAAAGTTAGTAGTGCTTTAATTTTTTTACAAACCATTCTCAATTTTTATATGTATTGTACAGATAAAATTCGTGTTACTACTTACGTGGCTTACCGGTCTCATCTTTTTTCACTGTGCCGTACGCTCACGATCAAACATTGACTTTATCAACATCTTAACAATTACTTATCATTAAATTAAATATTATCATGCCATGATACATAATTCTGTAAACAGTGAAAAAATTACGATATCAATAAAATGTATGTATATACATATATTTTATTCGGTAAAATGTGCTTTGAGAATTTCTTTTCATTTTTTCTTAATTAGAATAATTTAATACCTATAAAAAAACAAGAATGCGATACGCCTATATTCTATTGCATATGTTATCATCGATTTATAAAATATCTTAAGGATTAGCATGAAAATTCTTTAATTAACAACTTGTATCGTTTTCCTGTTTTCCTGAAAAAAAATGCCGAAGAATTGTCCAATCTTCAACAGCCAACCACTCTAAAATCGTATACTCACTCGAATCCGCGGGTGAAGGTGGGTTGAGTGTATCGGGCGAGCAGCAATCGCTAGGCGACGGTGATCGTTCGCGTTTGGTGATGGGTTCGATGTGAAGGCCCGCTGGGCCCTGATGGCCGTTGTTGGGTCCGTTGCCACCACCGCCACCACCGCCACCGCCCGCCGTCGCCTCGCTGTTGCCGAGCTTGTGGAGCTGGCTGGCCTGCATCGCCGCCTGGCCACCGCCGGCCACGCCGTCCACGGGGATGCCATTCTCCGAGAGGAACTCATCTAGGTCGACGTACTGCGTTGAGGAAGAATAATGTCGTTGTGGTTAAGATTCGTTCAGCGAGAGGGTAGGGTATGGACGGAGTTAGTTGGGAGAATGTGTATGTGTGCCTTCTAAATTCAAATAAGTGAAAATCAATCGAGTGAGCCTATACGAACGTTAAGTATATATCGTTGGCTTTTTCGAGTAAGTGCCCGAGTTGGCACTTACTCGACGAGTGTTGGCACTTACTCGAATTTAGAGGCTGCGGTTGTGATCATGACGCTGTGTACACTCGGGTGTTTGTTAGAGGGTAGAAATACGTCGCGGGGTGAGTTTGCTGACACAATCTCAAGCATGCATCGCAGCAACTCACGCACACGACGATTATGTGATGAGGTGGATTTTTCGGAGATGAGTGTACACGTGAGCCCAGTCGTACGCATGTGCGCACGAGCTGAACTTCCGTTACGGAATTTTGTAGTGTGCCTGGCGACGCTTGTATTTTCGGTAATGTTTTTACTGACTTTTAGCTCGTAGCTTGAGATGTAATTCATGGTCATGATGATTTTCATTGTGCTTAAACTACAATGATTTGCTTTGATTTGCAAGGTTCACAATTTTGTTTAATCTGCGTTTCCGACATTTCAGTAAGTGCCATTTATCTAATACCGATAGATTTCTAATCGACATTTTTGTATTTCGTTCTCATTTTGGAGAAAGTGCGATAATTCAGTGACAATCTAATTCGAGTCACTTGTTAAAAAAAAAGACCCTAATTTCTCATTTCAGCGCGATTTACGGTCGTTACATAACCGCATCCTGCAACAACGCGCCGCATCGTCAATCAAAAAATCCACCGCCATGTTCTTGCCTGGCTCTAATCCTCTCATCTCTCATCTCACCCTATACTGTCATCAACAATCAAAACAACCACGCCGCGGCGACTCTGCGCGCACAATGTAACCGCGACAGGATGAAAACCCATAACACACACAATCCCTCTGCATGCTCGTCGTCGTGGAAAATTCTCATGATTGCGGCGGCGTTATTGGGTGAAGGTTTCGCGAGGCCAGAAGCAGCAACAACATGTATGTATGTACGCAGACACTCGCAATTACACGTGCGCGGGTGGGGAAGAAAGATGGCCGGCCGACTGGCCGCTATTAATTGCCGGCAATTTGCGTGCTCGGCCGCCGCGGGATTTTCGAAAATCCGAAGGACACGGAGCGCGTTTCCGTTCGTCATTGCTTGGAGAAGAATGAGGAGGAGAAGATGAGGTTTTTGCGCTGCGTGCGCGCGGTTTTCTCGGAAAAGCGCGAAGAAGTGTGACAGTTTTCAGCTGTTAAGTTTTTGTCGAGAGGTTTATTGGTGGTAAATTGCGGGTTTCGTATATATATAGATGTGATAAGTGGGGTTGGCGGTTAAGTGACGTTTGTAGAGATGGGAGTTGTGGATTTACCCGATGAGGTTATTTTTTTTTAACTGATGGAAGGTTGAGAAAGTATTTTTGAAAGATACTAGAGTTTTTGTAATAATTAATAATACTTTTATTTTCAATGCAGGAGAATTCGAAATAATAATGTTCATTCCAAATCTAAAATAACCTGCTAAATTTTTTTTATAGTACCGAAAACAGTAAAAACCCGTAAGGTAAACGTACCGGTAGCCGGACTTGACCCTATGCTTGGACAAGACTATTAATATGTGATATAAAACAATGTTGCATAAACTTTTTTGATTAATTGCTAATAGATCGTTAAGGTACTGGAATATTTTCATTGTTTTTCTGCCATAAAAATAAATAACACAAGAAGCGAGATGTGCAATTTTCCAGGTACCAAGCCGTTTACCTCATTTTACATTGTAACGATATCCGTTTCATAATCCGTATGCCAATATAATTTTCATTATGTTCTGATTAACGAATGACAATCCCGTATTATATTTCCTTTGTAAGGCTCTTTCTATAATTATGTACGCGTCATATAAATAAATCTACCAACGCAGCATTTAAATTGAGTGCGAGCGCTTATTACCTTCTCTTCGAAAACGTATCGAAAAAAAATTGAAAAATATCCTAAACACACCGACAACCTCCCATCCCCTTGCATCAATTACACACTTTCAACTACACACGCGCATTCACGCGTCCTTCAAAAACGCAACGCGCACTCTCCCGCGCCGCCGTCGGCGAGAGACTCTACTTATTCAATTGAAAAGTCTCTCTCGTCTATTTTCGCGCTATTACGGCGCTCGCGACGAGGCGCTGGAAAAAGTCAAGGTTGAGGAAGTCTCGGCTCTCTGCCTATATATATATACACGCGGGCGCAGCAGCAGCTCGAGAGGTGCAACAAAAAAAGGCGCAATCTCTCGATAGCTAACGCGCAATATACCGATCGCTCGATGTGAATTACGTTTTTTTTCTCTCTGTCTCCGCCTCTCTCTCTCTCTCATAGTGTGCGCATGCGCTTGTTGTGTCGCAAAAAGTGGTGTATTGTCTTTTCCAGGATTTAATGAAAAGCTGCGCGCGTCGCCTATGCTGTCGCGTGCGTCGTGCGAGTGTGGATATGTGAGAAATATTGTGCATTTTATGCGCGTAGCCGTCACCACGGCGAGTTTGAAACAACGATATTCTCTCAAAAGTTTTTAGTTGGGAAAAAATTACCGTTGTTATTATTAACCGCGTTTAATATCCGCTAGTTTCATAAAAATATAAATGCGGATTCCTCGATTTTAACTGGTTGAGCTAAGTAGAATGAGCCAGAACTGGTACGGCGAGCGTATATGCAGTGAAAAAGAGGGTTTCAGTTAAGTTTATAAAAATTATCATTCCATCTGAAGAAGCTGAAAAAACTACTGATTTCACAAATAGCTGTAGTAATTTTTCGCCCAAACGGCGGCAATATTTCTTTTTGAAAAACCTGTATTTGCTCCAATACGGACGGTACGATTATTTTCATAAAATTGTTCATGATTTTTACGAAAATTGCTCCCTCACTGCGTTACCATGGTTTTGAATAAATTTCAAATCTAATCTTACTTTAGAGATTACAAATCCTAACCGAGATATCTATAATGATATTTACACAGCTTTTCACATTACGTTAAAATATTATTCGACCAGGAATGAAATATTTATCTAAAACAACTATCCACTCACGCGACAACAAAAAAACAACCACTCCAGCACCATATCACCAGCGACTCTCAAATATCTTATTCGCATTCCGAAACCCAACAACCGAAACCTCTCCGCGCGTATCCGCTCTCAACGCGCCTCCCCGTGCGGAGAAAGTCGAGACGCGCGGCGGCGGGGAGAGAGAGAGAGAGAGAGAGAGAGAGAGAGAGAGAGAGAGAGAGAGAGAGAGAGAGAGAGAAAGGTGGCAGCGGCCAGATTATCGCCAGATTTACGCGTCACGCTCGCCGCCGCCGCCGCCGCCACGCGTGCGCCAGACGAGGAGAGACCGAGGAAAAGGTCAGAACCACTGAGGAGGAGGAGGTGGTGGTGGTGGAGGCGGGGAGGGAAAAATCGGCGGCAGCAGCAGCGCGCCGCGGCGACCGAAAACCTTCCGCGCCGACTTCCTCGTTCGCCGAGGCATGACGACGACGACTACGACGACGAGGCGGAGAAAGTGACCGGCGAGGTATAGTCAAGAGAAAGAGAGATACTGTACTGCTGGGGAGTTCGTTTTCCGCTTTCGTTCGCGAGACCGATATACACAGTTGTGTAGAGGCTTTTGTAAACTTTTCGCAGTGGTTTGATTTTTAATTTTTTGCACTTTTTGTTTAGATTTTCCTTTTCGGGTGCTTTGCGTCACGTGGATTGTAATCAAGTTTGCTTTTTAATGAATTCAGGTGATTAAAATTGTACTTATGGTCTTGGACTTCTTTGGAATTACTATTTCATTGTCTATATGAATATCCGATGAAAATCCTTTCTTTTTTAAATATCGAAAATAAGTTTTCGTGCAAAAGTTAGCATTTTAGTGTCGCGTTGAAACTCAGCAGACCAGTTCACGGTTTATAGATAGATAATAGAAACTCGGTATAGGTCGTTGCACTTTCTCCCTCTCTTCGAAGCGGCGCACTCTCAGCGCAGTGCAGAATTCAATTTCATTTCGTTAACCAGTTCCGTTTTTTAAAACCAATTGAGCCCGAACAATAAATTTGCAACAAGTTCGTTTCTCCTATGTTCCTGGTTATATTCCTAGGAAATATATGTATATATGTTTTTAAATAATGTATGAAAAATATTTCAATGCCAAAAAGTCATGCTGAATTAATGCCAAAATGTGAATGCAGATTTCTCAAAATGTCTTTCCTTAATAAAACAAAACCTGTTATCTCAAACTCCAAAGCAAAGAAAATCTTTGTTGTGAAAGCCAATGACAGCATGCAGAGATGCGATTCCCTATGTATGGTTTTTTTTTTCTTGACAATATTTTTAATTACTCAAACAACTCCAAAAGTTATTAATGGAAACCAAAGAGCAAATGACCAGTAATTTCATTGAAGAATGCAAAAATTTTCGTTAAAAACCCTGACAAAAAGTTAGTCAAAATCATTATTTTTAACTTATTTTTCTGTTAAAATCAACCTGTAATTTTCGTGTAAATTTTCTATATAATTATCATTATTTCCGATTGTTCAAGATTTATAATTTTGACTGAACTTTTTGCACTAACATTCACAGATTAAAAACAAAAAGAGGGGTATAAGTCAGTGCCCAATCGATGCATAACAATATGTATAAAAAATGCAGGTATATTCAAACGAAATGAGGAAAACTTTCCCACAAAGACAAACAAAAAAAAAAGAAAAAAATGAAAGAATAATAAATAATTCCTCTGCAAGCATCTGTCTCTTTCGAGGCTTACCGTCTCGCGTTTGTGTACATACATGGTTCAATACCTTCAGGTCGGCATCGTAAGGCAATGTTTTGTCCCAAAGATTGGGCCCGAGGAAGGCGGCCTGGGCTTCAACGTTGCCCCAGAGCTCGCCGTCCGCGTCCTTCTTCTCGTCCGGGCCATCTTTTCCTTGTTTGCCTGTAACAATTATAAAAAACGTCTCGTTAGAAACTGATTCAAATGGCTTTCTTATAGCGTATACATTGTTATATTGATATAGATAAATCGGTTCAAGATAGATGGATTCGAGCTTCATCCCGGGGGAAAATTATCTAGCTTTATCAAGACCTCTCGGCTGTAGTTTTTTGCCAGGCGATTGTAAAAGTCTCGCATTCAGATACTAGACGGGCCGTCAAAGGCCCCCGATAAAATTAACTAACTTTTTAGTGCGGGAGTGAGTTGATGATGAACTTTTCTCTATAATTACTTATCAAAATTGTTCATAATTAACTAACTGACTTTCATACGACACTCCACCCACGAAATTCGAATTCAGGAGATCAAAATATATTAAAAAAACTTTAGTAGAGCCGTAAATTAGTAGAACGTACATTCAAGTGATCAAAATTTGTTAAAAATCATATAAAAATAGTTAAAAATTTGATTTTGTTTGGATATAGTCGCTGAAAAAATCGTTAGGATCCGAATAATCCACAGATTTCAGATAATGGAGAAAATTTCTGCTTATTGGCCGCTATCTTGGATTCGTTTCTTTGATGATGCATGTTTAGAGCATTTTTGGAGCAGATTGAAAACCGCTTTGATAGTGTGCAAATTGTGATAAAAAAAAATGCCCCCGAAAATTCATGTCTTTTTTCGATATATAAAAAAAAACATAGAATACATCATTTTTTAATTACTTAAGTGACACCATTCGAAAAAGCACCCTCGAAAATAGTAAGGAAGATACTCTTTGAGAATTAATTTCTTCTATACTCAGCGAGAATCAACATCAAAGTTGCAGACTCCAATATTTCTGGTTTAATGGGTTAATATAACGCAGACTTGATAGATATTTGACAAACGATCTCCGCAGGTATATCGGCGCACAAGGGGACACATATACCCACGCCACAAGACTAAAAACAATTCCAACGACTAAGTAGACCAGGAAGGGCCGCACAACACCACCTTATACCATTTTCGTGTAAACCCAGCAGCGAGGTCAGAATCTGTCTCTCACTCCTCAGGCCCGAAAACGGCGGTTCCTTTTTGCTCCAAGAGAGAGAGAGAGAAAGATAATTTAGGAGCCTGCGAGTGGTTTGACCTCGAATTTTTCGTATATTCCACGTACACGCGCGTGCTTAGGCAGAGAGAAAGACGCGAGTCGAGACGCATTTTTCAGCTGTCTGCTTGTCCGCTCGTCGAGATGATTTGCGATTCGCCGAGGCTCGAGTGATTCTGATAAGAGGGCAAGATAGGAAATGCTTAATGGAGATTTCGATTGCGAGTTGTACGGCGGCTCAGCTCGAGTCTCGCACTTGTAAACTTATAGGTAGTCTCCAAAAATGTCTTCTTTCGCGCTATTGTTTGGTTTATTAAATTCGTTTAGCAAGGTGAAATTCCAGATCCACCATTATCAAATCTTCTTCTGCAGGTACCTGCGTTCCCGAAACCTCGACTCAGCAAATCCCCGAGAAATTCTTCCAAAACAACAATCTGCCAATTATAACAGTTCACCTCTCGTTCCCCGAACCCACCCGTACACACCGCTGACTCAAGCCCTTCCCCTCTCACCTGGTCCAAAACACACTTGCCACGATGGTCCTCATCGCGCTACACGCACTTCCTGGAACGCCGCGCTTCCACAAAGGTTTCGAAAACGCTTTAGCTACGAGCAAGCCTATAGCTTTAGCAAACGCACGCGTGCCTCGTTCTTTATCTAGCCGACTCGTTTTTTTTCCGAGCTAGAGAGAGAGAGAGAGAGATCGGGTCGACTGTCAAGGCTACGGCCGCCGCGTGACGCTGCGCGTTTCTTCTTCTTCGTCGTCGGACGGATAGATGGATGGAGTGTGTAAGAGTATAGTTGGCTTGAGTTTCCTGAGATAGATGATGATGATAATGATGATAATCGGGAGACGATAGGAGTGCGGTGGGTTGTGAAGTTTGGGGTAAGGTTTGGATGGTGAATTTTGGTGAAGGTTTTGCGATGGTATGCTCCACTTCCGGAGTTTGAAGATCCCAATGGGTTCTGTTAAACATGCAAGAGTTTTCCTAAGTGTTTTCATATATTTTAAGCGTATTGAAAGATGTCTGCGAGATTAAAAAATTGATTGAAAATCTAGGTAGAACTTTCAACCGTAACGATATAGACTTCTTTTTGCGAGATTGGAATTGAAGGTAAAAACTTGAGTATCGGAAAATTCAGAGGAAACCGCACACGGCTTTATAAAGCTATGCTAAAATTACATGCGTTACTATATTCTTCTGCTCTTACTGATACAAGTTTATTGAGAATAAATATCGAAACGCTAATTTTTCTTTTTCAATGAAGAAAATTGAGTATAGTACGAATACAAAATTACTTCGCATTCTCAGAAATAATATTGTTTTCTCAAAGTTTCAGAAGCAAAGTTGCGTGAATCCTCGTTATACAAAATATCGCCTATTATTCTCGTCACCGAGACAATGACGTCGAATCTCCTCCTCGCATATTTTTTTGCACTTTTCTAAACGATCACTCTATAAAACCTCATAATCAAGGAAAAAAAAGAAGAAGAAAAAAGGTACGGAGGAAACAAGCACAAAGCCGCGGGAGGCAGCCGCGCGCACAGTTCCACTCCGTCGTTATTAACAATAATGGCGATCATTAGGATTTGACCAGCGATGCGAATCCTTCGCCGATGCGCACAGAGCCGTAATGCGCTTTAGTACATATAGCCGCACAGTTGACTCTCGACGAGCGAATTTGCGTAGATAATGATTTTGAGGAATCGGAAAGAGATATCTGGGAATTTCATTGGAATCGTGACGACGCTCATTTTGTCATTTTATATAACGATATCCCTGCTCATCTTTTTATTTCGCATTCGATGTTTCTTCTCTTTTTTTGTCGGGTACTATGCCGCTTTATATTTATACCGGTAGGACAATTAAATATCTATAACTATTTATATAAATGAAGACTTTTATTACTATTTTAACGACCTTATGATGCTTGAAAAAGAATTTTCCTTTCGTAACAGATTTATATACTGATTTGAGAGATTTACAAACTGCGATTAATACTTTTACGATATTAGTACTACACTGTTTCAAACTGCATTAAATTTGATATGAAATATTACCTCCAGTATCTAGATTGAATTTACTACAATCTGTAACAATTCTATATTCCTCTTAGAAAACACAAACGAAAAGAAAACTCTACACTGGCCAAATCCAACTCTACCAACCAAATCACGCTCTCCTCCACGACACACACACACACACACTATTTGTTTTTACTCTCTCGGTTTTATCGTCCAGCAAAAAGACCCGCCGCCGTCGCCACAAGCGCGCGGCGTGTCCGAAAAAAACGTCCTCGAAACCTGCTCTTGATCGTGAATCATTTTCCTCCAAAGTCAAGGATCCGCGCGCGTTAGAATTCCGATTTTTCTGCACGCGCGGCCAAGCCAAGCGCAACGGATCCTTGAGCGATCCTCGCGCGCACGAGCGAATCGACGAGGAGGTAGTGGCTCTTTTTCGCCGAAAGTAACGGTAAACTGTTATGAGAGAAAGAGAGAAGAAACGAAGGAGGGAAGAAGGAGAGAGAAAAAAAGGATGAGAGAGCCTTGGGATGAGAGAGTTGGATGCGGTGTTTTTGGGGGGAGAAGATGGCGGTGCGACAATTTTAAGAACGTGGTGGTTGTTGTTGTCGATATCTGTACGTTCAACATAGTAACAGGCAAGAAGGGTTTACGACAAAATTCGCTGTTTATCATAAACCCCATTCTACGAATTTCAAAAACCCCGTAACACGAATGAGAACCAGAAAAGTTCTAAATTCGAAACGCAAATTCCGTCAACTTGAAAATCCTGCATCGATCTCATATAAACCACTTAGGTATCCACTTCTATCCACCACATCGTTTCGTCAGGATCAGACTCGCGTTACAACAATTTCGCCACCCATACATACGCCGATATCCCACACTACATCATCAATCCCCCTGCAGCACACAGGTATATCCCATTAACATAAGGTGAGAACCACGACACACGCACCTTGCGCCGACAATCAAGCGGAAAACGGCCTTTTTCCTGCGCTCACTCTACTTATACGCATGCCCTGAGAAAAACCGCTCGCCGCTAAGGACACCACTCGCACGTGTCAAACCGTGGATAGGACGGCGATTCCGCAGGCTAATGAAAATGAGTCACGCAACGTCGGTGCGCGCGGGGCGGGACGGAAAATTAATCTTTCTTTTCTCACCGCGCGCCAGCTCTATGCCGCACGCGGCGGCGACACATCGCGGGAGCAGCCTTGGAGGCCCCTTTCATACGTATACACCTATCGCTATATACTGGCGCAATTGAACGACATGCGATGCGCGACGTGGGCGTGGGACACGTGTCTGTATGTGTGTGTGCGTGTCTAGCTCTGCTGCTGCTGCTGGCGATGGTTCTTTTTTTTTTTTTTGCTGTCTCTAGGTTGAGCGCAGCGCGCTATTGTTGTTCGCGAGTGGACGGTTGAGGCTTTCTGCATTGTGCTTTGATGGCTCGTTGGAAGATGCTTTTATAGTTTTAACGAAAACGTTGATCAATGGACGATTGCTTTGATACGTTATGAATTGTATTTTTCTTCTTTTTACTTCACGAATACTATAAAAATTACCTCTGCGAAGTTAAACAAACGTCATAAATATTTTCGATCACGCAACAATAAAATTTTCCGACGATTTTATCCGATGGAATCACGAAGAACAATGCAGAGCAAAAATGTCGCATATATATACCTAGCTTCTTCTTGTTTGTGACGGCACACTCGTAGGCAGAAACATTTATTTACACTATGCGATTGCAATTGAAATGATTCGTATATCCTTGACCATGGTTTTCTTCACACGTCATAGTGGCGCAGATATCAAGGACTCGTAACGGTTCTAACCCACGCACACTTATACACGTATATCTCGAAAAGGATAAAAGAATGTATAACGCTAACTGTTTCAACGAAAGTTATATATTTTCGCGCGCGAAATTCGATTAATATAGAACGCGGTCTGGGATATAGATCGTCAAGAGAGAGATCCATTAAACTTTCGATCGATCGTTCAAGCGACAGTTGCGATCGATAACTCGGCAGCGAATGATTTATATGAATAGCCCGAGCGTCCTTAGTTAACTAATTAACGCACGTCCGCGACAATCACTCTCGGGTTACTTTCGCTAACGATTAACACATACGTGTATATACGCACTGCTATCGTATGTATATACGCTGTAATTTATATTTTCAATGTGTATGTGATGCTTGAGTACAGTGTATGCATGAGAACTTTGTGAATTAACGTTTCATTCTTGGAAATTAATGCTTTATAAATCTTATTGTGCTGAAAGGAAACGTGATGTTGCGGAGTTTGTAGGAAAAAAAAAGTTATCATTTTTTTTTCTTTGTTTTTTTTCAAATTCCATTGTATATTAATTTATTATTTCGCGATATATCTGTTGCTGAACTACGACATTTGCTACGTAGTCCTTAATCCTTACATTATACCCACTTGGCTTATTAAAAAAAAAAATGGTTTCAAGAGATTCTATAGCGCATTCAATTGAAAAGAAAAGCACCGTGATTATGTATACTTTCTTTCTACTTAAATATTTCTTCTCCTAATCATAACTATTTCTATATGTATAAACAAAGTTTAGTTCAAACCCAACCGACATCGCTCCCTCATATAAACCTACTTTCGAGACATTGCAAAACGCATCATCTATATCTCTCTGGAAAAAAGAATTACAATTTACAGCGCATCTTCCGTGTAACCCATCAATCAAACCTTTATCAGCACTTACTTGAAAATCAACATCCAACCCCGAACGCCCAATAGCACTCCTAAACAAATACACACATATATACCAGGCGAACCGGCAAACTTTGCAACGATCGCTCGCTCTTGCTGCTATGCTGCTGCAGTATGCGCGTGCAGTCGGCTATACGCGGCGGCCTTGAACTAAATTACAGCGGCCGGGTCTGCGCGCCGGTGGCTGCGCGCGCCGCCGCGAGAGAGAGAGAGGTGGGGCGATGGATTTTGTGGAATGTGCAGGAGGTGAGGAGGTTTTTCTTTTTTGGTGGAATGTCTGTTCCGGGTATTCCTAACGGTTATAAGCTTCTCGTCGTTGCAGGGATATTTAAAAGAGCTTTTTTTATCGATTCAAATTGAATAGTCGGATTTGATAAAACTGCGCCAATAACGAAGCTTGATTAAAATTCACACAATGCGCATAAGTGTAAGCGCTTCCTTCTGAGTAGATAAAGGCATCGTACAGCCAGACACGCGCGTATATAATATAAGCATCCCCCAAAAAACAACAATACGGGATTCCAATTCTCGGACCTACGAAGATGACGTCGCGTTACGCAAGTCTTCGGCACGCGAACCGTTTCCTCTCTCTCTCTCTCTCTTTTTTTCACTCTCTTCGCGAGCGGCAGGACGCGGCGGCGCCACGCGAGTCCCGGCCGCGCGACGGTGACTAAGAGATCGCGCGATTCACCGGCTCTTTTTGCCGGCCACCATTGTTTCTATGCCGCGCTGCGAGATAATAATTGCTTTGCAATTGTTGCCTGCGTACGCACGCGGCGAGGAGAAAAAAAACACGATGTATATAGGGTTGGACGCGGCCGGTGCTGGTATTTTTCTATACGATCGCGGTTCGCTGTGGTATATAGAGTCGCTGTGGAATAGAAACTGCGATGGGAGAGATACAAAGATTGCAGGAGGGAATAAGTGACGCTGCAGGTGGTGGTGAATTAATTGGGTTTTGAAGAGGATGCCGATAAGATGTACGCCGTTTATGCGAATCTGAGTTAAATTATAAATTGTACAGTAAAAAAATATAATAGTAACTGTAATAATTATATCCGACGTAAAAAAAGAATTGATATCTATTTATCTATTTATACCATACATACTCTACGAAAACAATATACATGCGGAATAGATATGAACTTTATGTGGGGAAACAGTAAGGCCGATATTTAGTTCCGGTACTGCCGTGGCTATATACGAGTCACATATTGCCCATATATTATGAATATATTACTTTAATAATAAACCTTTACTTCACGCGGTATAATAATTCGACATAATATAATGTATCAACTTTGCACATTGTATATGTACTGAACCTTACGATATTTTTCAAAGATCCTTTTTTTCGTATTATCAATTGCAACATTCAGTCAACACCAATAAACACATAAGACAATCTATATACTCAACAATAACAAATTAATTATTCCACTGTATAAAAATAGACATCCGTTATCAGGTTTTCTTAACCATAATCCACAAATACCTCTAAGCAACATCAAATAATAATCTCCTCCGACAATCTTTGACCTACACAAGACTCGAGCAAACTCCTCCCCAACTGAATTCAAATCACTCTCCTCTTCGAAAAACTTTGCATGCGGCAACCTTAGCAATCCGTCAACGCGCGGAGATGTGCAGCTCACTCGCTCTCTTTCACGCCTGCGAATATAAAAGCCAGATCGGAAATCCGCCGATGGCTCGCTAGCTCGCTCGCGTTTTAAAATAGCCGCGAAGCGAGCGATTCAAGGCCGGAGGAAACGATCGCCAAACAAATGGAATCGCCGTGATGCGCTCGCGCGCAATACTTTGCTCTAGTCCATATAGAACGTATGCGCTATTTTCGCGGATGAGTCGAAATTTTCTTTCCGTTTGGAAACAATCTATATATATAGATACGCAAGAATAACACTATACTTATTTGCTTTTGCACCTGAGCTTTTATTATCTATTAAGAGGTGCTTCGAAGACACCTACGCGCGCGGTCATTAAAAATCGAGGCAAAAAGAAACGAACGGTGTGTGTATCTATTAGCCTTCCGTTTGTCAGTCTTTTCATACAGAAATATACTATACACATACATAATAACGTGTGCGCTTATTTATTCCGTGCAAGTGCGGAATATTTTTCTGAAAGAGTTTCTCTCGCAATAATAGGTCCATTTCAGAGCCGTTGTTTATTATTACACCTACTTATTTATATTTTTTATCCGCTCGAAGGTGAAGGCTACCGATACTATACATCTTCGCAGGCGTTTAGCGACTCATCCGACCAATTTTAAAAGCAAAAGTGCCCGTAGTGGTTTACAAATTCAAATGTCTAAATCCGTATAAACACCGAGCAGGACTCCCCGCTACTTTACATCGGCTGTATACGTTCTCCAGCATCTCTCTCCCTCTCGATTTATCCTCAATTATTTATGCTCGCCAAGTCAAAGTCACTTCTCACAGCACCGCACGTCGATTCGCTCGCCTGTACAGCCACACGTATACACATACCTATCCGCTCGCTATCGAGGCGCGAGGAGAGATCCCGGGTTCTTTTTTTTCGCGCTCGCGAGATATCGGGTTCGCGCATACGTCTCTCTGTCTCTCCGTTCTCACCGCGAGAGCGAGAAAGAGCGAGATTCACTTTCGTCTCGCGTTCGCACGATGTGTGTGCAATTCTACACCCCGAGTGTGCATAGATGTGTGTACGTGTATATACGCCGCCGCCGCCGTGCGAGGACAAGTCGCGGTTCAACGGGAGACACACGTCGATTGGGTGTACCGAGCGGAGCGAAGTTGGCAATAGTGTCGGCGTTCGTAGTGTATGTTTCAGCGGCGGATTAATACATGTGGTGCGTTGGTATTTTGAGTGATTAATAAGTTTGTATGGAGGATAGGCAGCGAATGAGGGTAGAAGAGGTAGAGCATAAAGTATAAAATTGAAGAAAAAAAGAATGACAGAGTTGCTGAATGTTATACAAAAGTTGTAAAAAATGACGATTATAATTTCTCTATTCTAATAATCAAGATTCCACAAGTCGGAAACTCGAAAAGTTATACTTGAATTAGTAAACCATATATAGGCAGACCTACTGCAGATCTCATTCAATGACTTTTACATCTTCTTGACGAAGAACCTCGTGCCTGTTTGTTCTTCGCGACAGCAAAAAAAAGTAATTCAATTTTATTGATATATACGCGTCAGGGGCCACTTATGATAAGCGTGTCGATTAGCGGTTACACGCATCACACGCGACGACCGCTAAATCAATCGTTAGACGCTTTTTCTATTAATACATACCCGACAGAGACGAATAGGGTAATTTTTCCCCGGCTATATACATTATATTATTCCCTCGGCTACCGCGCGACGTCCAATCAAAAAAGCCAATATAACGCGGCGTGAAAAGAGCATTGTTGTTATATGGTCAAATTAATCTTCCCATCCAGCCTCTTCAGTGCCGATCGCAGTGCTGTCGCCAAGCAAAACTTAATTAAAATAACGCGCAGTATATTAGCGATAAATTTTCCAACCTACATCCCTATTAAAAAAAATGAAAAACCTTCGCGGTTTCGCGCCGCATTTCCAATGTCCTCACCTACGCGGTGCGCATATAAACATCCTCAAAATAAGCGTATAAGGCAGGTACTTATAGTAATCCAAATGAAAATTCGCAAGAATGCTCGGGCGTCCTCCCGCGTGAGAATTGCACCGCCTCGTGCGGTTTACCGCACGCGCGTGTGTGTGTACGTAGGCGCGAGCGTGAATTATTATTATTCTATATACCTGAGCGCCGAATCGACCGCAGACGCGAGTTGCGAGACAAGTGCGCGAGGAGGTGGGCAGAAAAAATAAAAATGGGATGAGCGCGGGGTCGCGGATGTGGTTGGTCGGTTGGTATGGTGTGAAGAGGAGGAGGATTGGGATGGCGAAATTTCGTGGATGCGTTTTTTTTTTAATGTGAGCGGGGAAGTAAGTGGGGATGGTTGTTGCAAAGTTGGTCAATTTTTTTAAGGCAGTTGTACTTATAGGGAAGGGCTGTGGAGATAGGTGCGCGGAGACAATTTTTTCTCGTTTTTTTTTTTTTTTTTTATTTATTGTTCTATGATTTTATACCTACTAGGGTGGAAAAGGCTAGATGTTATATCTTAACACGTTGCAATAACTTACAAAGCATGACACAGTAGAAACTTTATTTTCACAACATGCTCGTATTTTCAAGTAATTTTATAATGTTTTGCGTATACCCATCGCGGTTCATACAAATTTTCTTTACTTTGCATTAATCACATTTCTTCTGAACTCATGCGCACGTTTAAAAATGATTTACACTCTTACGCGGGACGTTTGCTTTGTGGTTTCTCTAATTAGTCAACTACGCACTCCTATGTAATTCTCTATTTTCGCACCATTCGTTCAACAAATGCTGGCTTACTTAAAAAAGAAAAAAAAAAGCTCAAACCTCCAATCTTTCGGATCATAGACGAACCACCGGTTGCACACACACATGGTATTCGATTCGTATCTCGATCTTCGTGTTTTCTGTAATAGCGCATCACGCGTGCGCGTTACGTGCTTGCACTAGGATAAAATTCCTCTGGCGAACAAATGAATTTCAATGATAGAAATTTCCAGATAACCGCGCGCATCGCGCTATGTATATACGCGCATATTTAAATAAATTGCCGGCGCATGCGTGCACATGATGCAGCCTCGCCGGGAAATGCATTTATCCAAATATCGACAATTCTCACGAACCTTTGCGCTTACTGTGTATAATCTATTGGAAGCGATGGAATAATAATAATAGTAATAATAATAATAATAATAATAATAATGATAATTTGGATGATTATATAGAATATAATCTGTCGGTCGAATGCCTCATTAACGGCGATAAAAACAATTTATTAAATTTGCCGCGTACAATGTAAATATACAAATTGAAAGTAAATATACCCACAATAGTCAAGAGTGTACCTATGGAAAAAAAAAGCAGCGACGGTGGCAGTGCAGTGAATAAATTTTCGAATCATTACTCGCATAGACGAGCGACGATGGAACACAAGGCATAAATTACCCATATATACCGTCTCCCATTATATTCCGCGCATCCCCATATATATACACATCACACAACGGATCGTCAAGTGGCATTATGAATTATCGCCTCAACACACTGCGGCCCATCGACGTCCGCGATAAATCAACATCTCGCAAAAAAAAGGAAAAAGAATCGCGGGACACGATATTCTTCTCGCCCTCTTACTCATTCCGCCATATTCCGCGCATAGAACATCATAATTAAAATTATTAGCATAATTCACTAGCTCTCTGTGGCCGATCATTGTGATTAACTCGAAAAATTAACTCGCGCCTCTCGTACGACTACATTAAACGAGAGAGAGAGAGAGAGAACTTCTGCTGCTGCAGCGCGGAGTGAAGAAAAAAAAATCGCAGGTTTACGAGGCGCTTAATCGCGCCTATTATGCGCGCGCGCGCATGTAAATTCTCGCCGCGCGGCGAGATTAGATAAACCTCATGGGGATAAGTGCGAGGATGAGCAGCAGCAGCAGCAGCAGTGGCGCGAAGTGTGTGTACATATATGTATATGCGCAGACCTTGGCCGCTCCCTCGCTTTGGAAAAAAAGAGGAACGATGTACATGCGCGGCGCCGCGATTAACCCTTGTTTGGCCGGAGAGTAAAGGAATATATGTAAGAGCGATCGGTTCTGAGAGTTGGTCGTACTTGTTGAGGGATTTTTTAAGCTAGGGGAGAGATTTTTCTTGATTTACGTATACACTTGGTTCGATACATTATGGGTAGTTAGAATTCATCTGAAAGCT
This sequence comes from Torymus flavipes, assembly GCA_030522905.1. NCBI lineage: Eukaryota > Metazoa > Arthropoda > Insecta > Hymenoptera > Torymidae > Torymus > Torymus flavipes. The sequence goes on along the minus strand of JAPYZO010005045.1, from coordinate 14,778 downwards.
GATGAAATATAATGGTAGTTAAATCATAATTACGTAATTGTTATACCTCAATCATCGTTTACGTTATGTCTCTTTTGGCATGATTTATAGATTCCACCCTCTCGACAAAGGGTACAACTCATACTATATTTTCGCATAGAGGCATTTTTTTTAGCAGCGCCAAGGTTCTGATTACACAAAGGGGAACGGGGGGGAGGCGTACGCGACACAGTCAGACTTGTTTATTTAAATATTGAAATCACCAAAGGCGTGAAAAATGTACTCATAAATTTTAATTTCACGAATATTGCACGGATCTTTGCAAACGCCGTATGCAAATTCCCGGCATTATGAATTCCTTCGTATTAAACCGATGACACGTACATCGAACGTCGATTAAGAAGGGATTTTTAGATAATATTCTCTTCTCACGCTCATACAATAGTTCATTAATATTCGTTTATTAACAAGGTTTTAGTTTTTCCATTATTTTATGACGATAAAATGCAATTTGCCAACAATCTCGTTATTACCAATCCTCGAGGATATGCTCATTTTTGTTTGATGCTTCATTATCCTTAGAAAAGGTAATTTTGATCTATAATTATATTTTATAATAATAATAGACATCAAAGAATAAAGTTGCTTGTATACGTAGTATAGTAATAAAATTAGCTTTAAAATTAGCTTCCAAATCAACAAAGTATCACTCGTCGTCAAATCAACAAATACTGCAATAACGATTAGAGAATAATTTTTATTAACCAATAGAATGAACAATGTCGGCAAATATACATATTACTCAACGTAACTGACGCTATAATGTTAACACGCATATTAAAAATATTAAATATTCATAACTTATCCGCGTCGAAATGGGAAAAAAGAAGAGAGAGAAAGCTTTCTCGAAGACGCAAAATGCCCATCGCATCGAAAGACGCGCTGTTTATTCTTGGAAAATAGCCATACAACATTTATGACATAATAATAAATAATATTATCATTCACAGCGCGCGCAGGAGAGCTTATTATATGCGCACATACATGCACGCGTACTCAATAAAACGACGTCGATTTGATGGTAAAAGTGATAAATCTGGCAAACGGTTGCAAGAAAGAAAGAGAGACAGGGGAAAATTAACATACTACATAATTCATAAAAATTGTCTGTACATATAAACACATACACACATATAATCGATGGGTATATTTTCATTGTTTATGCGTATTATGCTCTCCAAGTAGTAATGCATTCCTCTCGCTTTTCACTCGCGACCATTCGAACGTCCGACGGATAAAACGTTAACTTTCTAAAATACCAATCGAGGCGCGTGCGTATTTTACGTCAAGAGTGTGGCGGATGGATATGATTTTTCCGGAAACTGCCCGCGGCTTTATCTGCGAACGATTTCGCGCTCGGTATTCTACCCCCGTTACCCGATGACCCAGTCTGTTGCCGCTAGAGTCTTATGTTGTGTCAACCGGAAGCATTTATTTGGGGTTTTAACAAGCGACATTTGATCGCTGAGAAAAAGATTTTAGAAATGTTCAGGATGATATCGGAACTTTTTGCGAAGATTAGACTTGCAGAAGATTAGACTTTTTACCTGGTAAAGGTTTTCGTTGTTTTTAGTATTATTATTCTGGGCGACAAGCCAATCGTCTGTTTCAAGAATATACAATGACATTTTTTTGTGATTTTAAGACTCAATTTTCGAATTGATTTTGAATTTTTCATCGATAGAAAGCACAATTCATACGATAGCTTATTATGAAGAGTCTGTGGATATGGATCCTCGTTATTTCGTATTATTGTACATTGTGTAATGTCTCCCCAAGAACTAAAGTTAATATGCTATTCAATAATATTCAATGCTTTTAGAACGCTACATTCTGGACAAGCACTTTTCCACGAACCACACGTGTAAGTATCCATCGTTCTATGCATTTTTGAATAATCACTCATTTCATTTCCAAGAAGCAATGGTCAATACTAACCGAGTGATCATCGGTAGAAAAGATTTTAATTTTCCCTCGATAATCGATCGGAACCTATATCTTCAATCGCGTCCCTTAAATGCAGATTTCATTATCGGGGGAAGATTCGATTTGGCCATCGGAAATATCGGATTCTCTCTGCTTTTACTCTATTGTCGCCATTCGTAACGTAAATTCATCATAGCAAATCTGCTACATTTTGCAATGAACGAAAAAAAAAGAAAAATAGCATTTATTAAATTATCAAATAATTTACGTTCTGTGCAATTACGACCAATTAAAATGGAGAATGTTGCTACGTTGTATAGTGAGCTCTGTAAAACACGATCAGGGCCTAGATATTATTTTATTACCTGCGCCTTTCAATGCATGCCAACTATAAGAAGATTAGTTTATGGAATTCATGGGATATAAAGAATTTTAGATAAAACTGTCATATTAACGCTGACGCTTTTCAGTCGACTTATTTCATAAGAAAATCGCCGGAGAATTTTACGATATTAATGCAAAGTGCATCGTGAGAAATGGAAAAGCGCGAATATATACACATGAGAATTTGCAAACTGTGTTTTAATTAAGAAATTCACATATAGTTTCTTTTATTTTAGCGAAATCTCCCATTCAATTCAATCGCACATATAGTGCTTATATTAACTGCGCAAATAAGTGACGTTATAGTGCGCCGCTCGAGTGAAAAATCCACATCTTTCGCACATATCGCGCTAATTATATTGATTAAATTTAATATTATTCACACACAACCAAATCATTAATTTTCCCTCCGTTCTGTAAAATAATTCTTATTATTTCTAGCTATTTTTTAGAAATTACGATAAACCCTCGCAAAATCATCTTTAAATTTTAAAATTCAACCTTATATCCAACAAAGGTATTCAATTTTCGCGTCAATATCCACCACCTTACATAACCTCATTGGCAATTTCAAAGAAATCAGTCGCGCCTTAGACCTTAGACGGTCAGACCTTAAACCGATAGATAGAAAAAGCAATATTTACATTGCAAAGCGCGCGCGCACCTCTCAGCATCTCTGCCATTGGGTAACGGCGCCGGTAAGTGAGCAAATATTCGCTTTAATTGAGTCAGCCTTGTTTTTGCCCTTAGCTATTTAGAATGCGCGCGCGTGTGCGCCACCTACTCGGCCATTTGGTGCCCAATTTTTTCGCCGCACTGTGCATTAATCGGCCATTTATTAATCCGATGCCTCCGCGAGAGACTCGTTCTGGATATAAAGATAGAGATAGATGTGAGGTCGCTGAGTAAGTTTTCTGCGGGGTTAGCTCGAACCTTGCAATTAATGAAAATTCTTCACGTGTGGGAGATACGGGGGTCGCGTATATATTTACACGTAAAGAAATGGTTAGGTAATCGTACATAATGAGGTGGCCGGATCGAATAGCGCAACTGACTACTTGTTTGTTACGTTCGCGCGCGTTGGAACATTTATTTTAATGCTTTGGTCGACAGAATAGCATGGTTTATTAAAATGAAGTAGTTACCTGCACTTTATAAGTGACTATATTAATATGGTGGTTTGAAAGATTTCGTTTAATGATGAAACTATACGTGATTAGTTCGCAACGGAATTATTTTATTTGAATCCGTTTGAAAGTCAATAATTCTTATATTCTTTTCTCAAAAACAACGCTTATCGCATAGAAAGTTATTTTATATCAATAAAAAAGACATATATTTGAGGATTAACGGATCAGTCGTTATAAAATCTTCAAAGAGTAGATTAATACTCGAAAAACTCAATATACTCGCTTTCATTGAATAAATTCGCCGCACTTTCTTACTCCCACTCGCCCACCATATACCAAATCAATAACTCCTAAAATTTTTATTCTCATTTCAAGCTATAACAAACTCACTCGCTGAGAGATATATACACACAAGAAAAGCTCAACCGCGAGAGAAAGCGAAGCAGCGCGAGCGCCGACAAATATATAATAAATTTCAAAAATTTCGGCCCATAATTCACCCGTGCCGCGTCGCGTTCACGGTCAAGGCTTTCCCAAACGCTCTCGATCCTCGCACTAAGCTTCTCCGGAAGAACAAAAACTGAATCTCGTCTATATATACATACCTATTTTACAATCCGCGAAGCGCATATATAAACCCGTCCGGCAGGCTGTAACTCATAGACTCGCGCATTATCTCGCGGACCGATGCACGCGCGCGCTGTGCTGATATGACCGCACGTGCGACGTTTTTACGGCCGTTCGGTCGTTTCTTTTTTTTTTTGTTCCAGAGAGGCGCAAAAATCGTTTTCCTTCCCCCGCGCGCAAGGAGGGGAAGGATACTTTTGAGAGAGGCACTACACGTGCGGATAGGTGACAATATTGCGCAGGTGGCGACGGTTAAGTTATTGTGCCGCACGTTCTTATCGGCGCGATTTCGTCGCTGCGGCGCTTTTTTCTTTTGTCTGGGTAATTGCGTTTTATTTTTACAATAAATTGCTTTCGACGGCTTTTATCGCCTGGCGAACCGATTCTTTTTTTTTTCTGCTCTCTGAAGGAGTTTGCGTATATGTATAGTTTTTAAGCGCGAAAACGAGGAAACTTCGTATGTTTATAAATAGTAATATATGAACATTTTATCCGAAAATATATTCAAATCGAACGTCGAGGGAATCATGTATATTCAGTGGCAGTAGCGCGCGGCTTTCACCAAAACAAAATCAACAGGTTTTTATCAGGTGTCAGAGTGTGAAATAAAAAGGTTCCCGCGGTTGGTGCAGTGAACTCACGTGGCGCGTGAAAGCTTTTTTATAATGCCCATGGCTCCAGGGGAGCAGAAAGAGAAATTTGATTTATTGGCTAGTATGTTTCTCAATGCGCGCGCGTCGCTGGTTCCTTTTTAATATAATTTTATTGTTCTAATTGTGTTCATAATGGGTGTGTGTGTGTGTGTGTGTGTGTGTGTGTGTGTGTGTGTGTGTGTGTGTGTGTGTGTGTGTGTGTATGTGTGTGTGTGTGTGTGTGTGTGTGTGTGTGTGTGCGTGTGTATGTGTGGAGAGAGAAAGAAAAGAAAATCGCCGGTGATTTGTCGTCGATGATTCTTCAGAGAGAGAACACTTTTCATTCAAAGCGCCGCTTTATCATTCGGCGTGAAAGATTTTATAGGTTGGGAATAGAATATGTGTATGAAGCGTGTGATTTTGAGTTTTTTAAGGTTTTACATTGCTTAAGAAAAGTTAAAATTTAAATTAGTGCCGAAATTCACTGAAAATCACATTTACTGATTCAAATTTAGAGAGATATGTTGCACAATAGCGCAAGTTTTTAACTTTTTACCAACATTTCAAAAAGGAAAATTTTGCTCTAAAAGTTACCGCAACTCCATACAGTCATGTTTACACTTAGATTCTTAAAAAGACTATATATTATCTATCAGTGACAATTGCCACCAAAAAATAGACGATTCCCTTTAAAAATCGTCACTTTCCTTTTTCTCTTTAAACTCAATCTTTACAACCAAATTTTTTTAAACTGCAAATAAATTATCTCGTACTATTCAACCAATACCGAGCAATTTTCCTCGAAATCCAACAGCAACTCTTCTTCGAAATTCACGAAAAAAGAAGAACCAACAACCTTTTCCCAACCGTACCTCGCGCTCGCTCATTATATTGTTATTACGAAACGCGCGAAGAAAAGCGTGAAACGCGCAAAAAGCCATTGCGAAAAATAAGGCTGCGGCGGCGGCGGCGGCGTGCGGCAAGAAAGTGTGCTGCTCGCGCGGGAGAGCTTCTCTTCCTGGTTCCGCGCGGGAGTTTGGCACGCGATGTAATGATAATTCCGCGGGGAGATTCGCGAGCGGCGCGGAAAAGCGACGTGCCTTTTCCTCATTGCACCGCGCTGTCGAGCGCAGGAAGTCGGCGTTATTCGCTGTAATGGCTAGCGTCGTCCGATGCAGAAATGTATGGCACTTTACTGAACATCGGTTGTGACTGACTTTTCGCGTCATAATATAGTTTTTGATATCTCGCGTGGAAGGACCTAAAGGTAAAGTTGAATCACTATGCGATCATAAGAGAAAGTCGGCGAATATGACAGATTTTCTCTCGTCTTTTTCCCCTTCTTGCGGTACCACGGGCTTTTCCACCTTGCAACACGCGCCAATGGGGAATTTCCAGGCAATAAATCTACAAGACACCTTGGCATTATGTGCAACAGGAGGGTAAAGGGGATACAGACGAAAAGAATATCGCGAACCACCGAAAACCTCCATATATTATACATTTGTAATTATTCGTTTTCAAGTTTTTCCGAAATTCACTTTCTACACCGATCTCTGCGTTAGCTTTCCTCCTTCAAAACCGCTTCGGATTACCATACGTAACTTTCACTATATCCTATCCTCTGCACACTACTACACGATCCTCCACGGATCTTCGCGTACCGTCCGCCCTTTCAAAAAACCCCCCAAGGGTCTTCTCTCTCTTTTACTCGCAGTTCGACGAACCCGCGCAAAGACGGGGCACCCCGGAACAAAACAAAGACGGCGGCGGCCGACACGCTACGCAGGTAAGCAAAAAGACGTAGGAGAGGGAGGCGTGTCGCGGTTAATCGCGCGCAAAAGTTCGCCTTCCGCGAGCGGGGCGCTTCCTAGTTCGCGATGATGGGAGTGAGAGATGTTCCGGCTGTTGTTGTTTTTTTTTGCCTCTCCGAGGTGGATATTGTGCGAAGTTATATATAGAAATGCTGCGAGGAAGGTTTGGTTGGAAAGTTTGTGCGCACGCCACAGATGATTTTATATTATAGTAGTAAACTTGAGACATTTTCAGACCACCATTTTGCATTTAACACGATTCACTAACATCGTTCACACCTCATGGAAGGTAAAAAACCTTTACAGAATCTTCGCATTATCATAACCAACCTCAAGTCAACCATATATACTTAATTTAATACTGCCAAAAGCATTCTTCCACCCAACCTCCGAAAAGCCTTACATACAAAGCCGCAACCCACACGCTCGCAGCACAGCCAAGTATATGTACACCACAGCTCGTGCGATAGTCGCGGCTGCAGGCGCTCGCTCGCTCGCCGCTAGTGAAAGTTGCCCAGGCCACTTTCCCCCGCGTGCGCTCAGCTGGTTTCCGGGCTCGCGGATCCCACCGTCGTCTCTTTCTCACTCGAGCCGCGCGCGCGCACGAGCGGTTATCAATTTTCCGCGGCTCGGTGCTAATGGCCTCTCCCTCCCCTTCTCCTCGCGATTTTTCGGATCCCTACCTCTATCCCGCGCGCGCCTTTTACGATGGATATCAATTCTCCATTGTCTTCGCTTTATCTCTCTCTCTCTCTCTCTCTCTCTCTCTCTCTCTTGCTCTCTAGAGAAAGAGGTTATCTTGCTTTTATATATTTAATTTATAGACGATCGGTCGGGGGATGCGGCAATTATACACGTTTGAAAACTGCCCTGCCGGCATCATATTTATACACTAAATCACTCGCGGAAAGGAAAAGTGCGCGCGCATCGCGCGTGACGGCGCGGGCTCGGGTAACCGTGTCGCGCGTTGCGGATTCGAAAGAGAAATCGAAAACGGCTCCGAGCGCGCGCGATGCTTCCTGGGACGTCGGTGTATAGCAGCACTGCCGCCGCCGTTTTGTGTAATAACCGAGGCGCGCGGAGGTTCCGTGTATACGCGGGTAGGGGGTGAGTTTTTGGTGAGGGTTGGAAGGAACGAATCGTCGTGAAAGCGTAACGAACGTGTAGTTTTAGTTCCGCGTGGCGATGTGAGCTTTAGGTGAGGTAGTATGGAGCTTGTGGTTGGAATAACCTCATGCGACTTTGAAATCGGCTGAGTTTTAGTTTTTTCATGCTAATGGGGAGACTGGTGGGGGACAACCTACTGGGTTTGGATATATAGCTTTCCACTCTTAAAAGAATGGTAGCCGGAAGTAGTGGCTTCTTTAAAGACTCGATGTGATTGGTTATTTGAAAAAGCGCGAATATTTGAATTTTTTATCATTTGAATTTTAAAACGCAAGTATTTATAGAACTTTTAAAACATTAAAATAGAATAAAAACATTTAATTTTTTGCTTGAAATATATGTATCTCATTATCTTATCATTTAAACTAATTAAAACTGAATCATAGTGAATAATAGTGTGTAGAACCTCAAAAACAAAATAGTAGGCGCGAAGCGCGTTTGAATTTTGCTAGTGTATACATAGCTTTGATTGGATGTGCAGTTAATATAATATTTATTGCCTGACTAAATATAGATTCGATATGGATACTACTTTTTTCTTATCCTTCCAGAGAGAGAACAAAATGGCAATGAATTATAGCAGTCAAAGAAGAGAAATGTCTTACCTCGAGGAGAAAGAAAAATTCTCTGCGTTAGAGACATCATGAGGTGCAATGAATGTCTTACAAGTCGTTTATAGATTTACAAGAGGAGTAGAAAAAAAATTATTAATTATCCCCGCGTGTATTTATATGCTAATCGAGGAATCGTTAGATTATGCATATACACCATGTAGTTTTCCCGACCGAGCAAAGTAGTTTCTCAATTTTTCTCTGTCCCTCGCTAATCGCCATTAGAATAGCAGTGACACAAATAGCTGCAATCGCAACAAACCTCATGTACATTTTTTTCTTCTTCAGTATAATAAAAAAAAAAAACTAGATCTACGCGCACCTAATCGAGCCATTGTACCAGGACGCACTTTTACGCCGACTTTCGCCGGCGCGCGCGTTGTTACGTTACGCCAACAATTACGTGGACTGACGGCGGCGGTAGTCTTTTCCCTCGCTCGCTCGGTAGTAACCGATAATTATAATCGGCGTTACTGCACAGCGCGGTAATGAGAGCTGAGCTGGGAGAAAGAGAGCAGCAGCATCGCTATGGGAAGATCCGGGCGATGATCAGCGACGTCTGATTTATATGTCGTGAGAGTGGCTCGTCTACTTTCACGGTAGATGCGTGTGTATATGACTGATTTTTCTAATCTTAATCGTATTACTGGTAAGGCCCGGGGATTGTGAAGCTTGCAACTGCATGACGTGACGTGATGGAAATTTAGCGGAAGTTTAGCTTTATGCGGAGATTATAGAGAAGAAATTTCTTCGAATATTATTCGAAAATCAAAAGCTTTCAACTGTAGAATGTATAGGGTTCTCTATATACAACAACGCGCGATGTCTCTTACGTTAAACAGCCATTTAACAAAAGCTCACGGTTAAATCTTTGGAAAATCCAGATGGAAAGTGGTCAAAACTTTTTCCGGTCCTATCGGAATTCGTCAGTGTGAAATGACCATATTAATCGATATTAATTAATATAAAACTGAAATATATTCAAATACATTTGCATTGCAAGCAGCAGACTTTCAAATACGCCTCCTATATCAATAAAATAATGTACAAATCACAGGTTTCTTCCAGAATCTAAAACGGGCCTATGCGTTCTTCTCCCATATTAAACATATCTATATCTAACGTATATGAATTACTTTTTCTCGACTTTTCGGTTACATAAGAATAAAGTTTTCCTTTCTCGCTTAGGAATGTCCCGTAACGCGCCGCGTATATTATACACAAATAATAACGCGTTTCGCGTCTCACACATACACGTAAACTTCCTCGTATATATCAATTACGGTTTCACCCAATTTCGTATCGCGCGCGCGCGCGCGGCTCGCGTGCAAAGATATTACGTGAGTGCATCCTACATATATACGCGACGTCGATAACAACGAACAAAAAAAGAAGGAAAAAGAAAAGCGAGCAGATGTGAAAGTGTCGATGAAAATATATATATATTTCCACTTTGTAAACGAACCATAGCATCGTTACACTAAGGACAACCCCGTGTACACGCTCACTTAACTACCCCCAGTTTATAAGAAAAAAAAAGGAGAGAGAAAAAAACAATTAAACCATCGCTTGCGTAACCCTAAAAGTCTCCTCCATATACTTTCTTCTCCTTCGTCTTCGCTAGCTCTAGCAGCAACAACAACATCGCGTGCCGCTGATCGTTATAACGGCGGCAAAAAAGAAGCACACACACACACACAGCAGTAACGCTGCTCTAAATTTCTACGTTGGAAATTTAGACCGCGCGAGTCTATATATTATACGTACAGGAAAAGGAGAGGCGCGTACGATTGGACTGCGGAAGCTATGCGCGCACTGCACTTTTACTATCTCGAGCGCTGCCGCTGCGGCGAGTTTCCCTTTCGTTCGCGCTGTATTTTATATACATACACACCGCGCGTAGAATCTGAGCCCCCACCGATTCTATTTTTTTGTTCTCTGCGGTGTATCCGCCGTGATCGATTAGGAACCAAGGTGGCTCTCGCCAATCGAAAAGAAAACTCCCAAAATTTCTTCTTCTTCTTTCACGCGCTAACGAAGCTGCCGCACTTTCGTTTCGCGTTGCGCAATAATCGGGCTGCGAGCGCGTGCGCGCGCTTTTATCCGTCCTCCTCCTCCTTCTCCTCGAGCGAGAAAGTTTGAAAGCGAGCGCTTAAATATATTGCGCGTATCGGGCCCCGAGTATGTGTAGGCTCGATATATATAAATTATATTATCCGAAATGAAAAGGTAAAAGTTTTATCGGGAGAAGGGAAGAACCGTGATGTGTGTTGTTTTCCTTCCACAGTAGCAGTGTGCGTATATGGTGTGAAAATGAATTGGGTGTAATTATTATGGGAAGACGATGAAAATTCGGCTTTTTCGGCCGCTAAGTGGGATGTATGGTGGAGGAACGAAAAAAAGAAGTTTTACTTTCGGAGCGGCGCTAATTAGCGGAGCGCACCGGTGAAATGGAAAGTTCGTTAATTTAAAATGTTAAGCAGCTTTTTACACCGGATTTTTTTCTCTCTCTCCCCGCAAGTGTCGAAAGTCATAAGCTTGACAACTAGTTTTTTTGAAGAAGTATATATACAGTGTATTTTTATCCTACGCATTATGAAAGTTAATTTTTCAACAAATTATATACAGGTTGAATTAAGAAATGAAAAAAAAAGAAAAGGAGCGAATTATTCTCCGATTATAATTCATCGAAATTGTTGATAAAAGCCACCGGCGCGCTGTGCACGCGAGTCAATTAAATACAACCATTTACAGCCGTTAGCTCGGCCATCGATAACGCAAATTTCTCCTTCATCCTATCTCTACCAGCCATCGTACACACACCCACGAGACGTAGCTAAAATTTTCGACTTTACGATCTTTTGTGTACGTCGCGCCTGGTCTTTAATTGCGCGCGCGCAGTGCAGTGTCTGTGGGAAGAGAGAGAAGAGGAGATAATGGGATTCGCTTTCGCTTTCGTGAGCGAGCTTTTGTCAATGCTCGAGCGCGCGGGAAAGGTGCAGGGAAGACAGAGAGGCTGGGAGATTGACGGGACGAGCGGTAGCTTCCGGGTGCGAATTTCGGTGGAGTTGACGGGAACAGAAGCTGGTGTGTGTGATGCTTAATTAGGGAGGAGTGCGCGGGTATAAATTGCGTCACTTTATTTCGATGCTAATTGGTGCGTATACAGTGTTTGTATTTTATTATTTTCTTTTTGTTTTAAACTGTATAAACTTTCGCGTTAATCTCCAAATTTTTTTCTACTTTTATGTATAACACAAATGTGTTATTTACATTGTTATACCTTTCAAATGCGCATTATATCTCCAGAGGAAATGCTTAATCTTCAAAATATAATTTTCTATGACATGCACTACCAAAATTTCGGGTTAAAAATTTACAGCATTCGGCCAGCTGACGATACTATATCCCTTCTCGGTTTATCTTGCATGACAAAATTCCAAATTATTATCATTAACAAAGGAAAAAAATGACCTGCTTCCGATCGAAACGGCTACCACCGCAAAATCAGAGTTTTCTTTTCGTCGCTCCGCACAGCACAGCACTCAGCCAAAACTCAAAAAGCACGCTTATCAATCTCGCTATCACACTCTTGCAAACTCAACAGCGTCTGCCGTCTCATTCAACCACGGGGGCTACTGGCCGCTCGCACGGGGCCGGCGAACCTTTGCAGCCGCAAGGAAGCGATACTCTCCTTTTTCCTGCTCTCTATCTCTCCCGTCGTCGAGGAAAGCAGCGACTCACTCCACGTACTTACTTACTACACTTTCCTTCTCTTTTTTAACATGTACATACCCATAGATCGGCAGACTTTACACTCGACTGCGGCGCGCTTTTTCTCCCAAAAAAAGAACGACGGCTACAGGTCGTTTTTTCGCGCGCCGCGCCTGGATTGACGTTAATTGCGCGAGTTCTCCGGACGAAAAAGGTGGCGGCGAGTGTATCAACCTATTCGTCCCGTAAAAATCCATCCTCCGCCGCGGCCAATAAATAAACGATAACATGACTATACAGAGGCGCGAAGACAGAGAGAAAGTTGTATGAACGCGCAGACATGGACATACGCTACGTACAACACCCACGCATCTCGTGCGTGTCCGATATAGAACGGCGGGAGAGCGAGTTGACCTAGTCGGGGGGCCGCCGGACGCGTAATCTAAAATTAATTCCCGTGCGTGGCTGCATTGCTCTCTTGCTCTCCTCTCTCTCTCTCTCTCTCTCCCTTCGCGTGTCTGCGTTCCGAGCGGCCGGCCGAGCGCACTTGTCTCTCGGGTGTTTTAAACGGCTGGAAGTCCTTGCCCGAGGTCGCGTAAGTGGCGGCGCGGCGCGAGCTGCCGGGGACTGTCACTATAGTGCGGAGCGTTCGTTGCGCTTCGATGTTATAGATTTCGGCGTATCATGAGTGTCGTCGTGGATGATCTTTTCTTAAAACGATTTTTCTTCTCTATTGTTAATCAATTTTTGAAAAATATCCAGTCAGTCATGGTCTTATAAAACCTAATCATTGTTTTTATCAAAACTCAGTTTTCACTTCTCTTAGCCATCCGACGTCAAGAGAATTCTCAAGAAAGCGTGAGATTCAACTCAACAATCTGATCCCTCTTTTCCACTGCAAAACTCAGCCTACATCCGAACCCTTTTTTTCCACCCCTTCTCACCTCCTCCTCCTCCTCCGCAGAGCCGCTAATTTTATTGCGCCAATCGTGCACGAGCACTGCACCGTCGCTAATGCTCACTATTGTCATCGTGCGTCCTTGACACGACGCGGCTCTCTTTCTCTCTCACTCTCGTTCACGTTTCTCGGAAGCCAGCCAATTTCCGGCTCTGACCTTAGCGCCGCTGCTAAGCGCAGAAGGGGGGCGGAAAATCGCACACTTCAGCCTCACTTAACTTCAGATGCGCCACGTGTGCGCGCTTAACGCCTACATTACGGTGCTACGATTGGTTGGGTATGAGCAGATGCTTGGTAGGAGTGTAAGGGTGCAGAGTGAATGGTTTAAGCTGAAGATGTATACGATTTGAGTGAGGATAGTAGGAAGAGGACAGTTAAATAGCAGAAGAAGAGGATTCCTTTTCGTGTGTTCGGTGTTGACGAAAAGTTAAATCGATGGTTAGTTGAGAAATAGAACATTAACTTACTGCTTTTGTTGCTATAGTGTGCAGAGAATCAGCATACGTGCTTAGAAATGAATATTCAACTACTTTGCAGCATTAGTTTACAAAAATTATCTGCAACAACGATAATCCTAGCCAACTAACGAAAGAGAGAAAAACAAAAAGTTCGTATCAACAGCTACCTAACGTGAACTGTAAAATACGTCTACAACGGTTTTACAATCATAAAAACTATAAATAAATACATGAAAATCAAGCAACCTCTTCGCCGAAAGTTTCGTTTTAAGAATCCCACAGAGCTCGAGCATTTCTGCTGAAAAATCCACTCGCGCCGATTAACCCATCGTTGGATGATCGATCGCGGACGATTTTCACTTTCACCGAAAGCTATACGGGCGCGCGAGAGAGTCTGCTTGCGCGATGTATAATTGGGCACGAAGACGCCGCCGGCCTTCGTTCGTTCCTAACAATCGAGAATCGGTCTGATGGATATGTGTGAGGTGCCGTAAGGTGGATGAATACGTTGGCTTACATGAATGGGATGTGGGCTGTATAGGTGGTATTGGTATAGGGCAGGGTTATGGACTGAGCTAGGACAAACTGTACGAGCTTCTTTAAGAAAAGTATGTTTTTGTTAATTTACAATCGGGACGTTATTCCCTTCATGTTTGTAATGAATTAGTATTTATTTTAAGTCAATTTAACCGGGAACCGCGCATTTTTTCCCATTTGTGAAACTTTTTCTACAGCCATTTTACATTAGATCGCCATAAAATGGCTATAGAAAGTGTTTTCGAAAAATTGTTCGACTAGTCTGAAATTTTCATTCCCCCTGACACTAACAATTACTGACTTCAAATTTCGCGAGAACCCAGCACACTATAGAAAACCCTTAACCGTATCTTTGAACTCCACCACGTCGCAACGACCATCCCACACTCACCGCAAGCAAGCTCGCCAAGGAGAAAGGGCCTCTCATCCGCGTTCTAACGCGCAGGACCGGCGCTGACCTCCTTTCCTCCCGTCTCCACAAAGACCCACCGGACCTCTCTCTCTCCCTCTCTCTCTCAATTTTCGGCAGCAGCGGAGAAAGTCCATTAGACGCGCGTGAAATACCTTCGGACGATTACGTCTTCGCGTCGATGCACTTTTCCGGCCCGTCAGTGTCTGATCTCGCGGGACAAAAAGAACGCGCGGAGATTCTCTCGTGGAAAACGAAAGTGAAAATGCTCGGAATTACCATTTCTGACTGCTCACTTTTGATTTTCTAATTCCGGGAGGCGTGTATAAGATTTTTGGGAACCGCCGCCGTCGTCGTGTGAACGCTGAGAAA